>JBBIGA010117557.1:0-10338 GCA_037576975.1 Alestes dentex | reverse complement strand
AGAACCACTTAACTAAGTAAAAAGAAACAACAGTCCATCATTACCTTATTACAAAACACATTCTGGTTTGTTTAACTTTTATCTTTTTTGTTTACTGCATAATTCCATCTGTTCCATCATTTTGTTTGTTTTCAATATTAATCTACAATGTAGAAAATAATAAAAACAAAGAAAAAACATTGAATAAGAAGGTGTGTGCAAACTTTTGACTGTTTTTGACTGGTAGTGTATATATATAAATTAATATGAATAATAATCAGGACAAACACTTAAATTTTGTAGGACGTCCATTGAAATAACTTGGACATTACAGTCATTTTATTACCTTTCCTCGAAATGTTTGCCACACAAAAATAAACCTTTCAAGAGACAGACTTTCGCTTAGTAGTATGCAAGTAGTTTACCTTACTACATTACCACCATGGAAACAATGTTAACTTCAGTTGGCTCCAGCAGTTTCCAGTTTCTAAGAGCACCAAGCTAACAGTGTTATATATTCCATAGCCACTTTATAAATAGTGCACTACAGTACTTGTACCTGCACCCGAATTCATTACATGTCTAATAAAGAGCCCCATTTGAGATTCAGCCTGAATTTTAATTCTTCTTAAGGCAGATCTAACGAAAACATGGACAGTAGTAGTATTCAAGTGACATTTTACTGCAGTTTTACAGTGATTCCTATAGTAAGTAGAGTAAACCCCAACTTAAGAGAACCCACGTATAGTGAAAAACCGTGAATTTGTGATGTGGTAAAAAAAATGGCTAAAATGCCTAATTTTATAGTGAAAACCTTAAATATTCCCCAAATATGCTCACAAAACACTTTAATTGAATTTTAAACTCAGCTTAATACATTAAAATACAAGAAAATGTAAAGGGAAACCCATATTCGTACTGTTCAGTTTACTCTGAACTCCCGCAGTGGTAGAATGTAAAATACCGATGTTACCCCCGTATAGACCGTCCTGTAATTAATGCACAGGCGTTTTCTTTGGTATGCGCTGTCATTTTCTTTGGTATAACCAGGTAAATTCAGTGATAAATGAAATTAATTTACAGTAATAAAAATACAGGTCTTTAAGAAGAACAAAACGAAAAACAGGAGAACACTCAATATATGGAAATGTCGCTGAATTTACTTTAATATTTCTGTTACAAAATTAGTAAATTAAATTTTTCTTAATAATTTAGCACAAGATTCATGAGAAATTATATATTGCTGCAAAAAAAGCTGTGAGGTCCAGGCCTCGTCTGCCACGCCCCCTCTTCCTGGTGCTGGTTGTTTATGTTTGGACACGGTGCTTGGCAACCCAGCACAAGGACGAGGGGGCGTGGCAGATGAGGCCCTGACATCACAAAAGTAAAAAAAAATGCGGAGGATATCTGCAGTTTCCGCGAACAATTATTAGTTTGGTTCTCAGACAAAATCTGCAATAGACTAAAGCCGCAACTGCTAAGCTGCGTATAAGTGGGGGTTTTCTGTACTTTAATTCAAGGTCTTAGAATCATTAGTTTCATTTTCGCTTGAACTAGTCCCAGAAGTGGTTTTAATTAAGCCCAGAAGCTTAGTTTTTCCTCAATATTTTCGCTCAGTGATCCACTTCATAAGATAATTACAACGTGCAATAAACACCCAGACATACAGCAAGTTGTTTGGGAAGTTGTACAGTATGAAGGACCTCCATACCTCATATTCCTTCACAGATGATTGGCACAGCAGCTCTGATCGTGTGTATCCTGGCCATCGTGGATCCCTTTAACAACCCCATCCCAAGGGGGCTTGAGGCCTTCACCGTGGGTTTCGTAGTCTTGGTGATCGGCCTGTCAATGGGCTTCAACTCGGGCTATGCCGTCAACCCTGCCAGGGACCTGGGACCTCGTATCTTCACCTCACTCGCCGGGTGGGGGACCGAAGTCTTCACGTGAGCTCCTTCTCTGTTACTACATAACACAAGAACTTCATATACAGCTCTGGAAAAAAATAAGAGACCACTGCAATTTATTATTAAATCAGCATCTCTATGCGTATGACAACCATTCCATGCCAGTGTCTGTTAAATTCCTACACAAGCACCTCATTCTGCTTTATGAGGGACTGATTAGTGATCACCTAAATCACATCTTATTTAATGAGGAAAAGTGAAGATATAAGGACTTTGCTCTGGCAGCGACTAGTTGTTAAATGGAGGCTCTAATAATGGTAATCAGCCTCAATTATGGCTGTTTAAGGCTTAAGGCTGTTTGTTCTGCCTCTTCTTTTCTACCACAGGGCTCACAACTACTGGTTCTTTGTGCCAATCTTTGCCCCATTCTTTGGCACACTGGTGGGCGTGCTGGTGTACCAGATGATGGTGGGCTGCCACGTGGAAGGGGATTTCCGAGACAGGGCGGAGGCAGAGGCCCGGGAGGAGAAAGAGAAACTGAAACTCTCAAATGTCACAAAGAACGAAATGGCATGAAGGCTTGCTTCGAATGTGTCATGATCTTTAAAAGACATACGTTGGCATTTTTCAACCTAATGTCTACCTTGTGTTTCTGCAGTGGTCAATTTTTTTTCCATGGTTTGCACAACTGAACAGTTACACTTCCACTATACTGAGGTCACTGCAACATCTAACTCTTCCTTGACCTGGGCAGCTTACAAATAGTTGAATGAAGCTTCCTTTTCGATCTGCATGCCTTGATTTCTCCTGACCTGTAGCCCAACTATCGCCTAAATGTCAGTTGACCTGTCCAGCAGGTGAATCCACTTGAGCATTAGATAAGTGAAAATCAAGGCAAGTGGGCAGGACGGGAAATTTTAATTCAGTTATTTAGATCCAGCCATAGACTCCACAGCCAATATCACCGTTTTTTAACGGGAACTGGTAACAGCTTTTTTTCAGGCTTCTGATTGGCCAGCATGGCTTTACAGTAAGGTTTACATCACCCCTGTCGGTCTGGCAAGCTCTTGATTGCTTGTTTTAAGACAGAGAAAAAAATACCCATGTACATATGGACTAGGCCTTAGGCACAGACAGACTATTACACAGACCAGCTGATGTAAAATGCATACTAAAATCAACACAGATTTCAGAATTGTCCCTTGTGATGGCTTGTCAAGTTCTACACAAGCTTTTGTGTAAGGCATGCTTATCTGAGACAAGTACAGGGTTTAATCAAACTCAAACAAAAACCAAACATAGAAACCTTAAACTCAAAACCAAATATAAAGAACAGAGATTTAACAAATTTAAGCTAATGGCAAAAGCTGAAAACAGACTAGGCCTCAGGAAGGAGGCAATACTTTAGCAGCTGTAGTTAAGGAAAGACAGGTTATGGCTAAGCAGAAGGCAAAATCACTACGAAACCAAACACCTTAATTTTACCTCTTAAAATGACCTTAATTTAGGAAAATTACGGGAAAAAGATCCCAAATTGAGGCTGATTAACGGGTAAAACTACTGAATTTCCCCTTTACTTTTTCAAATATGCCCTTAAAATAATAGAACTTCCTGAATTAAGGACTTAAATGTAAGATTAAGGGGGTTCACACTCATGCCTTAACTCTAATTTTAAGGTAAAATTAAGGGGTCGGTTTCACAAATTAACAGCCACTTAATTCAAAAACTACTTCAGCACTAACGGCTAATCAAAGGTATTCGCTGCTCTGTCCACTGTTTTGACCACAGCATCCACTAGTGGATAGTTTGTGCAACTGCATTGATTCAAGATTCTTTGTCACGTGCATAGACATAGAAGTACAACACACAGTGAGATGTATTACAACTTCTGTGTAAGGCTTGAGGCTGCTTATCTGAGGGGAGTACAGGGTTTAATCAAACAAACTAAAACCAAACATATTGAAATAACTACGCAGATAGACATTAGGTGGAAAACCCCAAACGTATTCCTTTAAGGTTATTGTTTTCAAGTATGATCTTACTTTTTTTATATACAGGAGTCAGCATCACCTCCCTTTTGCCTTTGACACTGGTTCCTCATTCACAGCCATGCTGCCCTTCTCTTTACCAGTCAGAAGCATGACCTTTCTGTTCCCTTTCATCCTTGAGGTCCAGGAAGGGTTGGATTCGTGTTTCCTTGCATTACCAGACAGCGTGACTGCTCCGTGCTCTCTGAATCGGGGTCCTGCCCTCATCCAGCAGACAGCAAGACCCTCTTTATTCCCTTTGGCTGTTTTTAATGTACATAAGAAGTAGTCTAGACTTGTCCAAATCCCACTTTAATCTCTGACAAACAGCGGCGAACTGTGCCCTCAGCCATATTTAGATGGTCATTTCTAAGTACAAACAGTGTTTTTCTCTCTAAATGAGGTGCATTTTCAGATGAATCCATGGAGAGTTTAATTATCTAACGTCAACAATTGGATAACTCCAGAAATTGTACATATCTGTCTCTGATTGAGGTCATTACTGTGATGTTGCATTGAAACCAGCATATTAATAAATTACAAAAGTCAGAGAACACCCTTTCCTTATTTCCTCTTAAGTAAAAAAGGCCATTAAGGAATATTTCCAGTGTCAGGAAACATATAACAGAAAATAACACACAGAAGCCTCAGCAACTATACATAACGATAAGCATAGGTAGGAATTATTTTCCTCAATAATTATCTAAATATGTCCAAACTTTGCTCTGTAGTTTCTTTGCTTCTTTGCTTTTGTAGTTTCTTTGTAGTTCATTTTGGTCGTTAAATCCGATCATTTTTTAACATATTGTTTGTAAAGCCTATGTATCTTTGTCCTCTTTTTATTGTGCCATCTGAAACCCACCCGGTCCTCCCACCAAAAGCTCCCAGTGCAATTATGTTCCCTTACAAAGACATTCATTCAAGCAGCTACACACACACACACCTCAGCTACCACACACATTTCTCTCTTATGTGCATCTGAAATGGCTAAATGAGAATTGTTTGTGGAGATTAGACAGAAGGAGATGAGGCCAAAGTAAAAATATTAAAAGTGAAAGTGGGACTCCTAACAACCACTCAAGACCTGGAAAACCAGAAAAAAAACTCGTTCTCGGACAAAAAGCACTTCTTCAAAAAGCATCTCCTTGGTTGAAAACCAAGCTCCATTCTGCTGTCAGATGTGAAGAAACCCACAGGAGTTTTTGTCCGTCCTCCCACTGCGGGCGGACGATTAAACACAGCAGGTCTGAAAGGATGTATAGCCGTTCAAGCTGCTGTCTTCTACAGTGCAGGTTCTCACCCTGGTCCTGGAACCCCCGCCCCGCTCTAACACACTGCGTCAACCCAGGAAAGGCTTCTTCATTAGCTGATTAGTCAGATCAGGTGTGTTGGTATCAAGAACACACTAAAATGTGCAGAGCTGGAGGTTCTCCAACACCAGGCTTGGGAACTAATGCTTTGGAGCGCCCAAACTTGACATGTGAGATGGGATTAACTTGGATAGTGAGAAGCAGAAAACACTGTAACCTTATGAGTCTGAACTTTGGAGATGTTTACGAGAAGCACAGAAAGTTTTTTTCCAGCAGATTTCTCCAAAAAAAAAAAAAAAAAAAACTGAAAGTAGGTCTTCACGAAACAATGGAAGCTGTAATAAAGGCAGGGGACAGACACACTAAACACTGAAACATCTCATGTTGTATTTAGTTGCTGAGGCCTCTATGTCATTTTCTGTCAAATGTGTTTTCTTCTTGCTGTTGACGCTGAAAAATGAACAGCTTGCTTTGATGGAAATGGAATCAGTGGAGGATGGCCTGTGCCTTTTGCACAGTACTGCATACATCCTTTAGGGGACTTTATTTTTGTGGTGTGTGAGTGTTTTTGCTTGTATGTGTCTCAGTATAAGGAACTGGACACACTCGTATGTCAGTGTCATCTCTTTTTTTGTTTTAATAAACTGCGTTTGTATTACAGATGTGGTTTCCTTTCTCATATCTCAACATATCCAGCAAAAACTGGTTTTGAACACACCCTAAAATGCCCTGGCTCAGATACCCCTCAGCAAAAACATATGATACACCCTCCTGACACTCCTCCCCTAAAGGATTTCTGCAAGGTAGAATGTAATTCATTATGCAACAAAGTAATTAATTGCTTGACTGTGTAATTTGGTTTAAATCATAAAATCAAAAGGGGTCCACACATTACTCAGCTACTAGGACCCATTTCAAACAAAGCAAATCGAAACAAGCTGGCCTGAGGGATTTCAGCAGAGCTCTCAATGTGCACAACATCTCTTCGGCACATCTCTCACTTACTTAAGTTATATACATTGTCTTAATGAACATGGTCACAAATGAAACAACAAAGACAAGTGAGATACATGTACAGTAAACATGTCCAGTGCATTCCAGGAATGTGACCAATTGTCAAAAGGGTTTTAAATTATTTTGCCTAATTTGTTTGTTGAGGTGTCTGTGATTATTCTGTCTTACAATGAAGGAGTATGTCTCAGAGAAGACAGAGGGACTGTGGTCCTATGTAAACTGCATGGACAAAAGTATTGGGACGCCTGACCATTACACCAACAGGGACTTTTGAGAAACTACATTCAAGTACTTAGACTTTAGTGGAGTTGGTCCCCCTTTGCAGCTATAACAGCTTCCAATCTTCTTGGAAGACTTTCCAAAAGATTTTGGAGTTTCTGTGGGAATTTGTGTCCATTTATTCTGTAGAGCGTTTATGAGGTCAGACACTGATGTTGGACGAGAAGGCCTGGATCACAATCTCAGTTCCAGTTCATCCCAAAGGTGCTGGATGGGGTTGAGGTCAGGGCTCTGTGTGGCCAGTCAAGTTCTTCCACACTGAACTCCTCCAGCCACGTCTTTATGGAGCCCGCTTTGTGTATTGGGACACATGCTGGAATAGAAAAGGTTCTTCCTCAAATTGTGTCTATAAATCTGAAGCATGGTGTTGTTCAGAATGTCTTGGTCTGGTCTGCTGGTCCTTCACTAGAAGTAAGGGGTCTAACCCTAACCCTGGAAAACAGGTGTGTCCCAATAATTTTGTCTATATATATAAAACCAGAGATTCCAGCAGAAATTCACAAACTTCATACAGAAAGGTTCTTGGATCACATCTGGGAACAGAACCCAGGGCCTTCTTCATTGTGAGATGACAGTGCTTAAATATATTACAGGAAGTATGCAGACGTGTCAAAACCTGCATCACCAAGACACCTTGGAAATGCCACATGAGCTGATCTGATGGAGAAAGACTTCAGATAACCCTACTGAGTTGCTCTTGAAGGCCTTCTGTAAGTGTATGGTTGAAGCCCATGCCTGACAAAAGGACCCTGAATGAAGGCACATGAATACCTTTTCCTTTCTCTTGACGAGACAGTACATTCCATTTCATTCTGTCATGCTATATTGCAGATCACGGTCCAGTAATAAAATTGGTGGTAGCAAAATCGCTCTGTTATGTCTGAAGAATCAAACACTGACAATTGATTTGCATCTATCAAGCTTTCCATTTCTAGAAGGTCAACCTCACATACACTACATGCCCAAAAATATATTGGATGGACAGAGCATACATCAGGGGGGGCAGGGCTTGTCCCTGGGAGGGCACTGCCCCCCCCAGCAAACACCACCCTGTCTGTTTGTGATGCAGAACATCACAAAACATCAGTACCAGACCACACTGATGCTCTCATGACTGAAAGCAATCAAATTTTCACAGCAATGTAACAACACCTAAAGCCTTCCCAGAAAAGTAGAATCTGCTGCAGTGAGGGAGGGGCGGGGCATTAATTCCCCTGATGTCACATATCAAGGCTTTCATGAGCATTTCATGACAGCTGACATAAAACTACATAAAGGTAAAAAAAAAAAGGCTTTTTCCATGTTACGGGTATCGTAACATATTTCAGCCTTTAGGACACCTGTTAATGTAGGTTTTTTGTCAGCTGTCACGAAAGTGTTACAAAGGTGTCACGACACCTTGTGAATGCTCTCCTGCAGTGAGGCAGTACTTTGGAGACACAAAAGCACCTTGACACCAGTAATGATGTGAAGATTTATTATTAAAAAAAAAAAAAAAATCAAGAGAATGATGAAAAAAAAAAAAAGGAAATCACACTCACCACTTTTTAAAACATTTTGGTGATTGGCCACTAGGGGGCATCTCCGGAGTGACCCTGTGTTAATTAAATATCGTAGATCAGCTGTAATGAGTAATTAGACTCATACTAAGGAAGCGACTCCAGACACTGAAAAGGGAAAGAGGGACGTTAAAACTGGCACGTTTTATTTCACTTTCTGTTTATATTCTATTGAATGTTATTTTTAAGTTATGTTAAGCTATTTTATTCAATGTTATAAAAGTTATTTTATTTTATGTTATTTTTGGCCTGTATTGTACCGCACTTGGTTAACATGAACTGTTTTTGAAATGTGCTCCGTAAATTTACTTACTTCCTTAATTAAACCATGCAGGGGGGGTCTGCAAAGACCAGTCCCCCTATGATCTTTACTGGGCTCCAATGAAGTTAACACATTGTTTAGGGCCCAATAGTATTCATGCTTCATCACAGATTCAGATTCCTAGCAGGTCTTTTTAATATCATTATTATTATTGAAGTATATGACATTAATATGCTATGTTAAAGTCCACACAGTCCATAAATTAAATATAAGATACACATTTTGCATGTCTTGTTCTTGTGATGTCACAAAACCCATTTGCACGTATTACCCTCTTCAGTTCGGCCCTGACAGCTTTTCAACTAAAATTTTCTCTCTGTTGAGTGTTGATTGTTGAATGTTATATTTTGCACCGTGGTCTGTGGAGAAATGTCTGATCACATTGTGTACATGTTCACTATAAAGTAACACTGAAACCTTGAACCTTCAGTACAGTGTAGTTTAGTGACCCGGGCACTCAGGGGGTTCTAGTAAAGTGGCCTGGGCAGGGTTATGAGGATGAGGGTCTTAGACTTTATCTGCAGTCCTCTGTGAGACTCTGAGGCCCAGACGGAGCCTGGAGTGAATTATCCTCCGGGAGGCGCTGGCACAGATAGTCGGAGTGGTTTGCAGGAAGAGCTCTGGACATTTGGCATCAGATCAGACCGCTTTCGTCTCTTCTAGAATGTGTTTGGGAGGAGCAGACACGTCTGCACTCAACACACAAATGCCCAGAATATCTGTGGTGAATCCAGGGAATCTCATCCAAGCTGAAGTCGATATGGAATGTTTCAAAGAGGAAAGGCCGACTGCTTTGAGGATCATCGTCGCTTCGTCGGGCCATTTAAATATAATTACATCACTGATTTAGTGGTTATATATTGTTTACCTTTGCTTTGCATAGACGTCCAACCCTCTGGTGTAAACACGGCAAATCTTCACTTCGCCACCTAATGAAACTGATCGTTCATATTAAATCACTCCATGCTTTTTGTTCATAATTTCTAATTATAATTTCTAATGGTTGAGAGCTATTATTCTTCTTATTATTATTATTGTTGTTATTATCATTATTGTTGTTGTTATTAAGTGTGTTATATGTATTATTATTATTAGAGCTGTTCTCATTGTGCTCATTCTTCCTCTTTTTTTTCTTCTTCTACTTCTTCTTCTTATTAGTTGTAGTAGTAGTAGTATTAGTAGTAGTAGCAGCAGTAGTATCGTTAATTAATATAATTATTATTATTATTAATATGATTATTCTTGTTATTGACATGTTTCTCCCTTTTTACACCTGGTAAACAATGATACAATATTTTACTTAAACAAAGTGCATTATTATTATTGTTATTATAAAAGTGTTACTATTATTATTGTTGTTGTTGTTAAGTGTTATTGTTATTGTTGATGAATTTTGAATCTTGAGCAAATCAGGTTTACTTTCTTTTTTAATGAATTTTTTTAAAACCCTTTTTACAACTCGGGAGCCGCTGAGATCAGCTTCATTTTAACACCTTTAAGTTGGATTGTGGGTCCCACCAGTTTAATATGAAAACAGTAGCCATGCTGAAACCTGAATAGTCCAAAACAGTCATGCAGTGTCAGAAACAGTGTGAGCGAGTCTGTCAGCGATTACTGAACATTTAAGGCCAGTGTGTGATGACTTATGGTGCGTTCATGTGCTATGGGAATTATGGTAAATACCAGAAACCCCCTCACATCGTAATTTCCACTGGGGAACTGGGAGAAATTATTGATACCCGAGTTGCCCAGATGAGATCAACTTTGACCTTTCAACATGGCGGAGAGTGAAGTGAAAATTGTCAATGGTAAGCGTTGCACCCTTATAAATGTTTTTTTTTTTTTTTTTGCTGTTGTTAGCGAGTAGTTTGCAGCCTATACAATTTTGTGACATTCACCATTTTAATGACATCTGGGTTTACACCTAATGTCATTTTTAGG
>JBBIGA010117555.1:0-10339 GCA_037576975.1 Alestes dentex | reverse complement strand
GAAATTCTGGACTGCAGCGTCACAGGGCAGCAGCCAATCAGCAGCAAGGAGAAATAAATAAGGTTCTCGGATTGGCTCCTTTTAAACCTCCCTTCTCTGAGTACAGCGATATTTCACCATCCCAGGACGTGCTTTCTTTGTGCCTCTTTCCATAGTACCAAAATATTTATAGCTATTTTTTACATGGAAATGTAGCTAAATTTAAATTAATATTTATGGAACAAAATTAGTAAATGATATTTTCTTTATAATTTAGCACTAAAATGCATGATAAATTATATATTGCCACGAAAAAAGCTGTGACGTCCGGGCCTCGTTGGCAATGCCCCCTCGTCCTCATGCTGGCTGTTTCTGTTTGGGCACGGTGCTTAGCAACCCAGCATGAGGACGAGGGGGCGTGGCCAACGAGGCCCCGACGTCACAAAAGCAAAACAAATGTGGAGGATATCTGCAGTTTCAGCGTTAGTGCGGGGGTTTCAGCGAATGACTATTTGTCTGGTTCTCAGAAAAACTCTGCGAATGGACTGAAACCTCGACTGCTGATCCATGTTAACGTGGTGGTTTACTGTATTCTCACTACAATACCCAGAATGCATTGCTCAAATACATCATACAGCCAGTGGGAATCTCTGCAGTGCTCCACCAGTCCTGACTGCGACAATAAACACTGATCAAAACAGCCATGCTAGCTTTAGAGTCACTCCTACGTTCTTCGTCAGAAACACAGTCCGGTGAAAGAAAGCCAAAAATCCACCAAAAATCAGATGTTTTTCAAGTTTCTTTCACCTTTGATAGACATGCAGTATCAAAAAGACTGTTCTCCTAGTCTTTAAACTGGAAAATAGTCTCCATTGTAGGAGAGAAGTAGGCATTTTAGAACAAATTTCTTATTTGTTTCTTATTCTTACCCACTTTTTTTCCAATTTAGTCAATTCCATTTCCAATTCTGTTACATTAGCGAACAGACATTCACTCTATCTAGCATCATCAGGATTGATCCTGGAGGAAATTGTTTCTGCTACAAGTGCAAAGACACACAGAGACAGAAAGACAAGAATAATGTAAAATATAATATAAAGACCAAATAACATCTTCCAGAAAGTACTCTGAAAATACTATAGATAAATAAATTACTGCTGAAGTAGTTTACAAGTAACACAAACACTGGTCTGGAGTTGTGCTTTATACTAAGTCCATTAAAGCACACAACAGTGACCTAAGTAGTGACATTACACATAATAAGATTATTGACTATAATAATAAAGATAATAATAAAGATATTGCACCTAATGATGAAGATTTAGCACACAATAAGAGGAGCAGCAGGTTTCACTGAGGGATGGTAAATGGGTGGGGGGGCAGTTCTATTATACCGTCTTAGATTCCAAGTTATCCACTATATATGTATGTATAGATTTCATTCAGCTCAGTTTTTATTTACACCACAGGTGAAATTGTGGATTGAACGATTGTATCTAAAAATATGTCAAATAAAACAAGTTTCTTTTATAAGAGTAAAGAATCGGTAACAGTGTATGTATGACTTACTATGACTTGGCTGTGTGGTGATGCAGAGTCACATTCCAGACTGTCCTTTAACTGTCCTTGTCTGGTGCTGCACATTATAATTATTATAATAAAAAAATGACATTTCTTGCTGTTAAAGGAACTGAAATGGTGAACATACTGTAAATGTATTTGTTAGCAAAGACTGTTGAGTGTGTTTTTGGTAAATATTAAATGAGAAAATGAGAAAAAAAGCTTCCACTTGAAGAACATATATATATATATACACTATGTATACACTTTCAGTCAAAAGTTTAGACACACACTAAGCAGGAACAGCATCCTAAGAAAGTAAATATGACACTTCAGCAAACAAATATTGGTGCAAGGCTTGATGCCCAGAAGCCTTGCACCAATATTTGTTTGCTGAAGTGTCATATTTACTTTCATGCCCACTCGGTTTTTCCTTCCCTGTTGCTGTGGCGCGATGCAGGGTCTGGGCTGCCCTGTCCGAGTGCTGCGGTCGGGGGCAGAGAGGGCGTTTCTCTGCTGACACTATTGACAGAAGCCTGGTGTCTCTCTGCTGCATTCTAATGAGCCTTTACCTCCTCAAGAGGGGTGATGTCATTCCTTAAGAGGAGAGCCAATGGACAGTGTGTGTGTGTGTGTGTGTGTGTGTGTGTGTGTGTGTGTGTGAGTGTGGTAAAGGGGGACCTGCTCCAATCAGTCTTTGTAAAAAAAAATTCCATGCATCATTGAAATTGGGAAACTGTCAATAAAAAAAATCATATTTAATGATTATGATCATTTTATCACTCAGAACTATTTCTACTGATCAGGATAGATCTGGAGGTGGGAGGGACCCCGTGCCCCCGTCAGAGCGAGTTTCTGCCGCCTCCCGTCGCTCGGCTGGCTCGAGGGAGTCTCCCTCTCCTGAACGACGGAGCGCTGAGAAAGGTCACCTGGTTGCTAGGCAATGGAATGATCTCATGCACTTGAAGTCCGCGGCGTTGAAAGGCGAAGCTTCTTCTTCGCAGTGAAACTGCAGACTCGATGCAGGCTGTTGTGCAGCACACAGCAACATGAAGCCTCTCGGGCAGACAGGAGGGGAGATTTTCGCTCGTTCACCGTTTAACCCTTAAATGCAGCTGTTCATAAAACCACCTGTCAGCAGTCAAGTGGTGCTTCTGTCTAACGCAGACAGACCTACAGACTATAACCACAGGGGAGACTCTGGAACACGTTTAACTGATGAAATAATGAAGTATGATACATATAGCTGTACACTGCTGTTTTTTTACTTAGACCTGTAAAACAGATGCTATAGAACATGGCACATTAGTATAGCACATAATAGAATATAATAGAATAGAACAGAATAGAATAGAATAGAATAGAATAGAAAAGAATAAATTAGTATAGCACATAATATAATATAATACAATAGAACAGAATAGAATAGAATAGAATAGAAAAGAATAAAATAGAGTAGAATAGAAAAGAATAAAATAGAGTAGAAGAGAATGGAAAAGAATAGAACAGAACAGAATAGAACAGATCGTAGTAGAAAAGAAAAGAATTGAATTGAATAGAACAGAACAAAATGTAATGGATCAGAGTAGAACAGAACAGAACAGAATAGTTTAGAATAGAACAGAATTGAATCGATCAGAGTTGAAAAGAATAGAATGGAATAGTTTCGATTAGAACAGAATTGAATAGAACAGAGTAGAAAATAACAGAATAGAATAGTTTCGATTAGAACAGAATTGAATAGATCAGAGTAGAAAATAACAGAATAGAATAGTTTAGAATAGAACAGAATTGAATCGATCAGAGTAGAAAAGAACAGAAAGGCACAGAGCACAGAACACTAGCATAGAATAGAACAGAATAGAATAAAACAGAACAGAATGAAACAATAGAATAGAACAGAATAGCTTAGAATGGAACAGAACAGAATATAATGGAATAGAATAGCATAGAATGCAGTAAAACAGAGTGGAACAGAATAAGAGTAAAATATAACAGACTAGAAAAGAACAGTCACACAGAACAGGGTAAACCTGAAAAGAATAGCGTAGAATAGAGAAAAATAGAATGGAATAGAGTAGCATAGTATTAAGTAAAATAGAATAGAACAGAATGAAATAGTATAGACAATGTTTACATATTTCTACAAATTATGGAAAAGAAGACAAATGCTAAAAATGGAGGTTGGAGGTTTCACTTCTACACATGTCAATGATATACAAAGAAACAATGCTGAACAAAACTGGCACCAGAGAAAATTCGATAAAAATCTCAGATTCTGTTTTAATCGCAAATATCTGAAATACAGTATTTTTAAATACCCACCACTTACTCCCGAGTCCATACTGTCTGTATATGGAAATTAAGCTGCAAAAACGGGCTATTTTGAATTCACTGTTTTTGTGATGTCACAAAAAAACCCATTTACAAATACACGCCCATTCAGACAACTGCACCAGAGTTATATGGAGACACAGTACAGAGCGGCCAATCAGGGAGCATCATTTTCATACTTCAGTTTTAAAGGCACGGTATCAAAAACAACCTGCTTTTATTCTAAAGGACAGAGAAAAAGTTGTACAATCCACGTGTAAAAATGAATTATACTTTTTTTTGTAATGTTCATGATCAATAATGATTCCAAATGTGCACCAATTGTTCCAAACAAAAAGTTGAAGAGAAGCAGGATGGCGAGAGTTTGAAAAATGCGCCAGGTAGAGGTCAGAGAATGAGGTCACGGGTCTCCACCAAACCAGAGTCCTGAATTTAAGGGCGAGAGTAGAGCTGAGAGTAAAACCTGAAGTGAATCTGTGGTCAGTGTTGGTATTGTGTGTGCACAGGAAACCTGTGTCGCGGCCCACTTCCTGTTAAGCTTAACTGCCGTTCTTGCACCAGTGGTTCTAAATTTAACTCCTGCACAGAGGAATGAAAACCAACAACCTGGTGTATCTTCTTTTATGAAGAAAAAACTTCTTTAATTATGGATTGTTCAGTATCTTCCATGAATTATTCAATATGTACTATGAATGATTTAGTATCTGATATGAATTACTCAGTGTCTACCATGAATGTTTCATCATCTACAATGCATTTCTATGTTTTGTGTATGAATAATTTAGTATCTGCTATGAGTTAGTCAGTATCTCCTATGAATTGTTCAGCATCTGGTAGGAATAATTCAGTAGCCTAACTGCCACGAATTAGTAAACAGCTGCCATAAATGATTATGGATCATTTTTAGGTATCCACTTTGAATTGTTTTGTTTAGTATCTACCGTGCATTCTTAAGCCTCGGCTTTGAATTTTTCAATAACTGCTGTGAAACGAAAGTGTAGATTCCGTAGTTGACGTGGCTGCTGAAGTGTGTGGTGGCGGCCTAGTGGGTAGGATACTTGCCTCTGGATCAAGAGGTCATGGGTTCGAATCCTACCTTCAGTACACCACCACTGGGTGCCTGAGCAAGACCCTTAACCCCAAGTTGCTCCAGGGAGACTGTCCCCTGTAGTCAGGGAATGGAAGTCGCTTTGGATAAAAGCATCTGATAAATGGTGTAAAAAAAAAGAAAAAAGTAAAACGCTGTATACCAGACAAGTGTGGTCCTGGACTACAAAGGATTTTATGTTTTCCCATTGAGAGGAAAACTTTGTCCATGACTAGGTTAAATCCTCATACGGCAAAACAACTCCCTATATGGAAGTTCCCCTGGTTTGTGTTGATGCTCGAAGTGTCAGATGTCATGCTGAGCTTTGTTTCGTGTCCCTGTGTCACACAGAACTAAAGTGACTATAATTAAAAAAACACATAATATCCACCGTTGGGGTTTTTAAACGATGTAAATCAACATAAAGAACAAAAATGTTCGAAAATTTTATTTTAGGTTTTAGAAACACACACAAGATCTTTGAACCCGGGAGAACTTTAGGATAGTACCCGCCCACAAGTGGGTGGGGAAAACCCACAGAGGGAGGGGCTCCGGAGAGCGGCCGAGCAGCGGCGCGCCGAGAGAAAGAGCAGCAAACGCCGAGTGTGTAGAAGAACAAACACTGGTTCTAGACTGATTTACACCATTTATATTTGTTGAAATCAGATTTGAATGGGAAAATTTCAGCCTGTGATTTCAGCCCAATGGTGCCGCCAGTGGCATGGAACAGAACCACTGGACTGACCAGATAGGTGGGATGTGTGATGGCCGACAGCGTGTGTGTGTGTGTGTGTGTGTGTGGAGGTCGGGGGCTGGACCCTTCCGCTCTGCAGGCTTCACCACCCCTTGGTCCGGCTCCGCTGATGTCCAGATTACAGCAGCAGGAAGTCTGAGCTTTATCTCCAGACCCTTAATTGAATTCTTGGAGCAAGTCCACATCTGAGCACCTGAATATTTCAGCCAGATCAACCCCCATTAAAACTGAAGACTAAGGGCAGCCTCGGAGGGGTCAAAAAATGCATCAGTGCGTTGAGCTCCGTCGAACTGAGGAGGCCATTTCAACTGCACTCCATTTATTCCCAGTTCTAGAATCTGATTGGATGAGAAGTTTATCAATATGCATTTGAGCACACATGCACTGACCTCTGTCTTGATGTACTAAATTATTTTGAAATGATTTAAAACTACTATTTGACCACTTTGTTGCTTGGCAGCCATAGCCAACTGTGAAATTCTGCTTGATAGAGCTGTTTATTGTCATTATTATTATGTATATTATTATTGCTATAAATGAATCACTAATTCCTTTATTTATTGAAACTTGGTGTGTCTTATGGTATTATACTTTGTCATTTTTTTTCTCAAAGTAATGTGGCAAATAAAGACATGTGGTACAGAGATACTGCTCTCATTGCAGAACCTTTGTGACCTTTTCTGGCCATTCCTGGTGGACTAGTAGTGGACTTGTTTGATATTTTATATAATATAAAAGTTAGTCACGTTGGTTGAACTATTTCAGCACTAGAGAGGGTGTCTTCCTTGTCATACTTAACCACCCCCAGCTGTGTTTCCTGTGATATGCATCACGCCTGCTTGTGCAGATTTTCTAACCACACAGCAGCTAGCTCTGTCGTGCAGATCTCTGATTGGCTGAGGAGAGGGTCCATTTGCTTTCCTAACCCCACATAGCACAGCTGGGTTTCAAACCTCAGGATATTCACACACATGCCTTTGTAAGACGACAACCCCCCCCCCCCCCCTTGAATAAATGAGTCATCATGACTCGGTCCATATTAAGCTTCAGATAATGCCAGTAACCATTGAAGAAGATATTTCTTATACACTAATTTATCTGAAACCATTGTCTTGTAGCTCCATCATGCTGTGGAGACTGTAGGCCTGTAGATGCAATTTGTGTTCGTCCTCTAGCTCAGATTTCACCAGCCCTGCTCCTGAAAATATGCCTCAGTGCAAACCTCAGCCCCACCTTGATTAGCTGAATGTGTTATGAGTAATCTTTGGAGTGAATCCTGCATTTCATAGATCTCCATGGTAGATTTGGTGACCACTGCTCTAGCCAGTTTCTGATAGAACCAGTCTTTGCTGGATGTTTTTAAGTTGTGGACCACTGTCGTAGAATGAGAGGTTCTAATTTCTGCTTCTAAAGCAACATATTGCGCACAAGCAGCTGACTGTTAAAACATTTTGAACTGTTGTTACATGAGCGTACACTGAACGGTAAGGGAGTCTTTCCTTTCCCGGTATGCTCACTTTTCTGTATTTCAACACTGATGTTATGTGTTAGTTTTGAATGCAGTTCTGCAACAAAGAACATGTTGAGTCAAGAAGGCTCTGAATGTGTTTTGTAAAAGGCTTTTGAAGAGTTCATCTCTCTCCATTAGGGCATTAAAGAATGTGAGGGTGAATGAGTCGTGCCAAAGTGCTTGGCCTCCTAACACCTTGTACCTTCTCTTACTGAGGAAACTTGACAAACGAAAAGAGGAGAAAAGGAAAAGAGAGAAAAGCATTCATGTTATTATGAGGCGACTGGCCTCCGGTTTGTGTGTCCAGAGCTGTTGACCCATTTTATACTTTTGATAGTTTCCCACCGAGGCCCCCGCCCCCACCACACGCAGACACACATCTCGTACTTCAGTTATGAAAAATGCACCTCTCAAATGAGCTACTCTCATATTTATGTAAATAATCCTGCTACATTCCTTCCGATTCAGTTTTGGCTTTGAAGTTGCGGTGCTTTTGCTATATCTGCTGGTAAACTGGTTGCTCTCCATGCACCTTTTTGGCACAGAGATGGGGGGGGATCCAGGGGGGGTGGGCTTTGGAATACATGTCTGGAATACCAATTCATCTTAGCGTGTTGAGGAAAATAGATGGATAATTCTAGTCACGCCTTGCTGGGCCACGTTCAAAGCTGTAAAATACTCACACGTGATCTCAGACATCAACTGAATTCTGTTTGAATGTGACAAGTTATTAAAAACCATTGTGAAATAATCGTTGATTGTCACCTTGCTAGTCAACCATAGCCTAATGTTACTGCCCTGCTTGATGGAATGACATCGTTATTGATAATACATTACTTTATTAAACATTCAATTGCTGTATTTTGACATGTTGCATTTTATCAGTGTTTTATAAAAGCAATAATCAGCTGGTGTTATAGTCGTTCCATTATGTTTACTGAACAATTTAATGTCTGTGGAATAAGCAAAGTAGAGGTTCACTACAGAGAAAGTCTATAGAGAAACTTCCACATTTTCTTTGCAGGGGTCACAACATCTACCACACTAATGTAACCATCTAATTTGCAATACAAAACCAATATGGAACCTTACACATTTTTATGTAAAGATAATGGTAAAATAGGGATCAATTTGAAAAAAAAAAATTTGAGGATACTTATTTCGCTTCGAAACTCCACACTCGACAGATTTTTAAAATGCACCTAAATGTTAACGTGAATGTAAAAAAAAAATATATTGTAATACAAAAACCCAGGCATCAGAGAGCCAGTTCATGACCATTTTATGTAATAATTTCTGTAAAGGAGCCTCACAGAGGCATTAGGATGTCTTCAGTTGTCTGGTTCCATTCACCACTGCTGAGATTTTTTTTTTTACCTGTTAGGTTTCTCTGAAACAAAGCAATTCACACCAAAGCGCTCAGAACAATTTGATTTACATGTCAGTCATTTACTCACACGGAAATCTTGAAGAATAAATCTTTAACTCACCCCTAAAAAGCCTTTAACTCAAATAATATTTGATCACCAATGGTCCTGTGACCACAAACTGACCAATATTATAATATTAATATATTATAGTGGACCTATAAGGTAGGTATTTCTAATAAACTGACCAGTGATTGGGTGTGATAGTTGGGGGTTTATAATACAGTGGGCAAGGACTGTAACGTGTGTTTAGTGTAGGGGGATTGGAGGTCAGGAGGTTTCTGTATGATTACAGGTGTGAGTGAAAATTCTGCCGAAAGCTTCTTTATGAGTTATTGGCAAAATGTTTGAGGTGTAAGAAACATAATGCGATATGAAATAATACGAGCAGTGCGTGCAGCAGTTAGCCTGGGTTTCTCAGAGACATCTCCCATTATTTCTCCACAGCTCCTTTTATCATCCTCCTGCTTCTATTTTCTAGTCCATCTCGGCTCTCTCCGAATCCATTATAAAGCACTTAGGGCAAATTCGAGGGATAAATTGATAACACAGCAGTTGTCCTCGTCGAAGGAGGCTTTTTACAGTGAACCCGGCTCAACTGTGAGCGGCAGAGCAAAAAAACATTCTAGTGACGGATAGAATTTTTGTGACATTCGCTGATTTTTTTTTTTTTTTTTTGCTTCAAAAATGGAATGTGATGATTTACCATGAAACTGTTACTTTTTTTCTCTGCAGGTGACCTTGATGCTTTGAAGAAACAGAGCTTCACCATGAAGGAGGGAGTAGATTACAGGGTCAAGATCCACTTTAAGGTGAAGTTTGAAAAGAATCTGAATGGCTGTACAATCATGGTTATCATTATACAGTACCGGTCAAATGTTCAGACACATAATTTGATCTGTTTTTCATAATCTTAAATACTTCTTATAGGACGTTATTGCTTGCCATGGAAATAACCGAACCTAAAATACTGTGCTGAGTAAATTGCGTGCCGAGTTGAAATTGAGAAAAAAATAAATGGCACATTTTGATTGGCTATCGACAGCCATATTGTTGAGCAAGCCAAAAGGAACTGTAGGAGATGCCAAAATACTACAGTCTAAGAGAGCCATGTCAAGTTCCTACATCCACCAGACTCATAAATGAGTGAACACCATTTTTTTAGTCTTAAACACCACTATAGTCTTAAATACTCTTATAATTATTTATTGCTTGTTCATAATGTATAATTTATGATGCAAACTATTGTGCCTTTCAAGCTTTACTTACCACTGCTAAAGGCTCTGAATGTTGTGTTATATGTAATATATGTGTGTGGTGGGCAAATTGGACACACTGATACTTTTTCAGTTTGTAACGGAAATATGAAGTTCTTGAGTCTTTAACTCAGTTTAAAATTTCAGCCTAAGCGGTTCTTATGATTCTGAGCTGTGTGAGTTTCCAAAAATTGTAGTAACGTTGCAGCATGTCAAATTTTGTGAAGTTTAAATATTGGCCGGCCCCACGGTGGCGCAGTGGGGAGGTGTGTTGCTTCACACCTCCAGGGTTGGGGGGTTTGAATCCGGGTCCTGGTGTGTGTGTTCTCCTCGTGGTGGCGTGGGTTTCCTGGGTCTCTGGGTTCCTCCCACAGTCCAGAGACATGCATGTCGAGTGAACTGGGGATTCTGAATAGACCGTAGGTGCGTGTT
>JBBIGA010117554.1:0-10340 GCA_037576975.1 Alestes dentex | reverse complement strand
TAAGTTTCAAAACACCATTCATTATATCAAAATCAATTGCGTTTCCCCCACCTTCGATATATGGTTTAACCAAATCATCTTTAGATATATAATGGCACTTATTCCTCAGAAGCACCACCTAAAGTTCAAGATTAGTTCCGCATGACTTCCCCCAGGTCTCTTGCGCCCCATCTGGCCCCACACTTCGAGAATCAGTGCACTAATAAAACTCACAGCGTCCCCTGCTGGTAACATACGTCACTACACGCGAGGTCACGGAGTCTCCCAGCTGTTCAAACAGTGGCCAGAAGTATCCGGACACATCCTCTAAAAAAGGTACTGTCACTGCTGACACGGACATTCAGCTGCACCCACATAAAATAACTGATTTCTGAGTTCTCTGTAGACATAATTAGTCAGCATATATTGTGTTCCATTTATCTTTTTCCTCTTTTTCTTTTTAACCTGTTTAAGAATAAAAAAAAAAAAAAGCAAAAATGAGAGGAATGGGTATAAGCAAGCAGACCGCATTCGGTCAGTAGACAATAAAAGTAAGGCAAGAAATAAAATGGGAACTTAATAATAATAATAATAATAATAATAATAATAATAATAATTTTCTCACTAATACACTCGAGTATTATCATACGAATTTCCTCACCGTTTTCTTATTTGATTTTTTAGTTTTCAGCTGTTCCTCTCCTTTAAAACGCGGAGCGGTCCGGCCGGACCTGTGACGTCAAACAGAGAATGTGTGTGAGAGAGAGAGAGATCGCAAATCATCGCCATTGTTGTCTTTTTTTAACTATATGTCTCTGCGTTTTACAGTCGTTTGTTCGTGTTATGACTAGGCAACGGGAGTTGAAAGGAACTGACCTGTAAAAAAAACCAAACTTCTACCATTCGTGCTTGTTTCTCGTCTGGTGGGAATTGGCGCGATGAGTTTCGAATGGATTTTAGCTAACCGGCTAACTAACTAACTAACAGGACGACCAACAAAAAACAAGCTGGCCAAACTGGTCGGATGAGCAGCTTTGTAGCTCGTGTGTGGGAAAACAATCGGTCTTTACTCGTTTTTGAGTTTGTTCGGGTGTGTTTTGGTCGTTCTGGGGGAGTTAAACTAAAAAAAAAAGCCGTGTTAGCCTGTTAGCTTCTCAGACCTCTGGAAGAGTAGAGGGGAAGGAGTCGGTTCCGGCTCCTCTCTCTCCAGCCGACATGTCGAACCCTCAGAACCAGCCGCCCTTTCCTAACCAGCAGCAGCAGCAGCAGCAGCAGCAGAATCCTGCGCAGTTCCTCCAGTTCCACGCCAAGCCCATGCAGATCAAGAAAAATGCCATCACGGACGACTACAAGGTCACCAGCCAGGTCCTCGGCTTGGGCATCAACGGGAAGGTTTTGGAGGTGGTCCACAAGAAGAGCCTCACCAAATACGCCCTGAAGGTGAGATAAACAAAACTCTGGAACAAAACTTAAAGCATTTATATGAAATAGGCATATTGAGTTGTTACGACAAGCAGACGTGTGGGTCTTCAGTGCAGTGCTACTTTATTCGTATTTTTATCAGAATACAAATGTGCTTTAAGTGTGCCGTGTGATTACAGAGGTAATACGGAGACGTAATTAATACATGCAGCTGATACATGTTGTACAAAAATGTAAATTGAGACGTAGTTAAAGCTTGACCATTAGCTGAATCTCTTGTCTAAACAGTTAAAATGGACCAATTTGAATCGTTTTCTTTTTCACGTTTCTGTTGGTAACTTGTGAAGTACCTTGCTGCCTCACAAGTAGACGTGTAAGTTATTTTCAGTGTTTTTTTAAATGTGTACTTTTGCTCGTGATTTAATGGTGGCCTTTGATTATAGAGATAATAAATGTTATACTGAGATGTAGTCAATAAATGAAGGTAATAAATGTTATACTGAGATGTAGTTCATATATAAAGGTATTAAATCTTGTACCGAGACACAGTTAATAAAAGTAATGAGTGTTAGACAGGGATTAAGCCTAGTCCTGGAAAACACAGTATTATGAATGGAGATTTTCCTTTGGATAAGAAATATAGTCCTGGACTAGTCTTAATTGCTGTCCTGGGAACTGGCCCTAAATATTATACTGAGACGTAGTTAATAAATAAAGGTAATACATGTTACGCTGACCATGAGCTGAATCACCTGTTTCTGATCTAAACAGTTAAAATGGACCAAATTTGTTTTTCCATGTTAGCTTTGGTAACATGTGAAAGTCTCAGCAAGGTCCTTGCTGCCTCATCTCAGGCACTCTATTGGAGTTCCAGTTGTGAAAATCCATTTATCACTCATTTGCCAATAAGAGTTATATTTGTCATTTTACCAGTGAAAGACCCCAATTTGCTTCTGATTTGTTTTTAAAGTCGTATAGATTTGACTAAGGATCACCAGCACCCTGCCTGACAAGCTGTCAGAAACTGTAAGCTTGTTTGTAAGCTAAGATTGTAGCTTTACGAAAGACGTTTATTTGTTCTAATGTGACGCAGATTTGCTTGCCATTACGTAGCTGGAGAATAACCCTGTTTGTTTGAACAAAGACAAAGAGAAGGGTTTGACTTTTCATTCCATGAGCTCTGTGTGTGTACATATTACAATGTATATAATTCATTTGCAGGTTGCATAACTTTTGCATTCTCTGGGTTCTTTAGGCTTTAGTCTGGTGTCCTATAAAAACAGTAGCACTCAATTTAAATATGAGTCAGGTGCTTCCACCTGTGGGTGTTTTTGAGTAATCAAAGATAAGCTAGCAGGATTGAGGGCACAATTTGTTTATTTGTCTCAAAGGTCAAAGCACTTGCACTTCTGCGGTCTGAGTCCTCCCACGTGGTGTCTGGTCCCAGATGCAGAGCAAGAAAAAGCAGAGGCGTTCATTCGCACGTTCCCTTCTAAATGAAAAACGACATTGGCAGCCAGCTGGTGTCTGCTGTCTTGGTTCGGAGCCTTATTTATTACAGTGAAAAAGAAGACTGTTCATCTGTAAAAGAGGCTCGGGGTGCGACTGGATGTGAACATAACAGAAATAGCTGGTTAATTGACTTTCTCTTTGTCAACAGCAGATGGTCGATTAACAGTGTTGCTGTTTACAGTAAAGTGTCCCTTAAAGTCATGCGTAAACACACCACAGCACTGAACACCATGTGAACAATGTGAAATTCTTTCTCTGCAATTAACCCATTCACCAAATGAAGCAGTGGACAGCCAGCGATGCAGCGCTCGGGGAGCAGTGTGTGTGGACGGTACCTTACTTAGTGTTGCGCTTTTTACTTTAACACAGCAACTCTGAATCCATTAATTGACCATCCGGTGTTGGCGAAGAGTCAGTTAACCAGCTGTTTTTGTGAGGTTCACATCCAGTTGCACCCTGAGCCACTTCGTCTCAGTGGTGCCACTGGCAGTCCTGGGATTCAAATCCATAACTTTCTGATTGCAGGGGCAACTCCCTAACCACCAGGACACCAGCTGTTCAACAGATGGCACTTGCGAGCCCGTCAGTTCAAGGAAGCACAACAGAGACAGAGCCAGCCTTTGCTGTTGTTTGGCAGAGCGCTGCGAGGTGTCTCTAAAGGGAAACCCTGTTTCTTTAACAGCGACACTGATGATGTCAGTGCCCTGGCTCAGTTTCTGTCATCGTGTGGGAGCTGTCTGCTCTCTGGTGTCAGATCTCGCTCCTTGAATTCCTCACCTCCTCCGAGCCTGGCTGTTTTTAGCTGCAGACGAGCTCCGCATGCCACTGTGTGTGTGTATCTCAGAGAGAGTGAAGGAGATTATAGGGATAATGGGGAGAGATGTGAGTAGCTTTTGAGGAGTGTATGAATCTGGATGGCCTAGTGGTTAGGGCGTTGGTCCTGCAATCAGAAGGTTGGGGGTTTGAATCCCAACTGCTAGTTTCCCCGGGCGCCCCTCATTGGCGGCAGCCCCCTGTTTCACTTGGTGAATGGGTTAAATGCAGAGGAAGAATTTCACATTGTTCACACTGTGTGCTGTGGTGTGTTTACACGCGACTATAAGGGTTAATAAAATACTATTAACTATTAGTAATCACATAGCATAAAAGGAACGAGCCTACCCCGTCAGTAGTACTTCAACGTACATGAAGTTGAAGTTTATTATCGAATGTACAAAGTACAGTGTACAGAGCACAGTGAAATACTTGAATACCCTCTTCACAGACAGAGCATGAAGACATAAGAGACGTAAAAGACATAGCAGTGCTCAACAATAAATAATCACAGGCTAAAGTAAACACTGTTTTAGCTGCAAGTTGTGTAAATGTAAAGTGTCAGTGCAGTGTAAAGTGTTGTGTGCAACAGTATTTCACATAATATGAGGAACAGATTTATTGCAGAGAGAGGAAACCACGGTTACTGTAGTCTGCTAGCGCTGGGATAAAAACTGTTTCTGAATCGTGCTGTGCGTGTGTGAATTGTCCTGAGTCTCCTGCCGCATGGCAGGAAAGTAGAAAGTGGCAATGCAGGGTGTCTGGGGGTCCTTCATGATGTGCTTAGTTTTCCTGAGACAGCGCGTGTTGTAAATGTCAGGTATTGCAGAGAGTGGCGTGCCTATGATCCTCTGGGCCGTTTTCACCACCCTCTTCAGAGCCTTCTTATCCTGAGCAGTGCAGCTGCCATACCAAGACGCAACACTCCCCGTGAGGATGGACTCCACAGCACACCTGTAGAAGCAAGTTAGGACAAAGGTGGACACCCTAGTCTTCTTTAGGCATATGAGGAAGTGAAGTCGTTGGTGGGCTTTTCTGGTGACAGCTGCGTGTTCTTTGAGGAATTGAGGTTGGCACTGAGGGTGACCCCAAGGAGCCTGAAGCTGCTGACCCTCTCCAGAGCACCTCCTCCGATGTAGATGGGGGTATGAGCCGCATCCTGCCTCCTAAAATCCAATACCATCTCCTTTGTTTTGTTGACGTTGAGAGAGAGATTGTTCTCCTGACACCACTCTGCCAAGAGTCTCACCTCCTCTCTGTAGGCCGTCTCGTCGTTGTTGATCAGGCCCACAATGGTGGTGTCATGAGCAAACTTGATGATGGTGTTGGAGCTGTGTTTGGACACACAGTAATGTGTAAACAAGGAATACAGCATTGGGTTTAGAACATTAATGAAGATACACTATATGAACAAAAGTATTGGGATCCCTGACAATTACACCAATAGGGGCTTACGATATTGCATTCAAATACGTATACTTTTATATGGAGTTGTGCCCTCCATTTGCAGTTATAACAGTATCCACTCCTCTTGGACGACTTTCCATAAGATTTGGCATGTTTCTGTGGGAATTTGTGCACGTTCATTCTGTAGAGCATTTGTGAGCACTGATGTTGGGCTGAAGGCCTGGCTCGCAATCTCTCTTCCAGTTTACTTTTGTGCATATTGTGTGTTTATATATTTAAGAAAAACAAGCCCCACACCTCTATGTTGCCATTTTTTGAGCTTACTATTAAGCTCTAAATGAGTCCTGGGTGTAAAGTGTTTTGGCTATGGGGGTCTAAATGGTTTTGGATATGAAGCAATAAAATACACAGCGTTGTTAGTTTGCTTACTGCATGTATGGAACAGTAACAACATTTTTACTACTTAATGACCACATTACTTGAAAATGCTGTTCATTTTTAACCCATCAAGAAAAATGGCCTAGATCCATTGTCATTATTTGTGTGTCATTGACAAAGGGTGTTTTCACACTTGATCTTTAAAGCCCTTAAAGCGAACTCAGATCGATTTATTCAGCGTTTTTGCGTATATGTGAACACGTCTCAGTTTGGTTAACTTGTGTGTTATGAACACGAAGCGCTCCGGGTTCGCGTCGACTGTTTTCACCCTCTAGGCTTGCTGTAGGTAGATCACATGGAACAGCCCCAGGAATCCATATATGTCTATGTGGGAAACACAACAGACAAAGAAATAAACTAAAAAATATGAAGAATTATATGAATTTTTCTTAGAACGTAATACCGGTTTAAATAGCCTAAAAAGCGTTTGGAAAGTGGCGCAGCTGGAAACTGTTTGAGGGGGGGCTGCTGCACTGCTGGGGAAAAGAAACTTAATTTGAACAAGCTCCGCGTGAGAGTCGCGACATAATAATAACAAATACATTTTATTTATAGGCGCCTTTCACAACACTCAAGGACACCGCACAAATTTACAAAAGAACAAACAATAAAAAAAACTAATACAGTAAAAAATACAGCAGTAAATAGAATATGCAATTTTAAACAAGTGTGTCTTGAGTTTGGACGTAAAAGTATAAAAACAATTAATATTTCTAATGTCTGGGGGTAAGGAATTCCACAGCTTGGGGGGGCAGCACAGCAAAATGCCCTGCTCCCCATATCTGACATGTCAGATAAACAGCGTGTGGATTATAGGGCATAAAACATTACTTTTAGTGAGGGCTTTTTTGTGTATGTAATTTCTCAAAAATACTTTCATACACAGTAATATTAATATACCTGCCGTTTAGTTTGAGGTCATCTGATTTTGAGGATATGTGAATGATTCTGTACATCAACGGAATCAAATGGGACAAAGATAGTCCAAACTAAGGGCTAAATAATCCCAAAAGTACGTATTTAGCCCGACAGAGTGGATACATCAGCAAAAAATATTTTAGACAAGTGATAACTTTATTTATACAGCAGATACCATGGATCAGAGTGTAGTTCAGAGTACTTCACATGGATTCCATACAAAGAAAGTAAAATGACAGTGTAAACATTTTAACACATTCCCTGGGGGAAAAAGAGCTCCAACACTTGGCAAACACTCATTATGGGTTTCAGACTAATTTTAGCTGAGTTCTATTTGATTTTAGGAGTAAAAACAGTGCTAAACCAGCTTGTGTGCGCTGCACCTCTCCTGTAGGCTCCAAGACTCTTGCGTCTCCGTGTCTCTACCCCTCCTTCTGCACAGGAACTAAACGTCCCCTCAGCTTCGCGTTACTTTTATTTCCTTTATATCACCTAAAATAAAAGAAAATTTGGCGTTTTTGTTGTTTAGTTGCGCATGTGTGCAGTATTTTTATGTGTTTTTTAAATTGAAATATCTTCTACGGGACACAGGAGTTCCAGACAAGTCTTGTGATTTACAAAAAAGCAGCGTAACGTCCATGAAAAGAGTAGTTTTGCTCTGCGGCGACCATTTATGAAAGATCCATGCGGCTGGAGTTCTGATACCGCCGTATACCGTGAAACTGGTATAATTTAGAAAAATACCGTGATATGTTTTTGGTCATACTGCCCAGCTCTAGTTTTTTGTATTAAAAATAAAGTAAAGTAACCCTTGGAGTGAGAATGACCATGTAAACTGTGCCCAGACTTCATAATTCCTTCCCATATGTGGGACAGTGATTTTGCTATGGAGATGTTACAGTGGAAAAGTCTTGCATCATTTCATGTGCATGCATGTTGGCACCTTGTTTAGGCTTGTGAAGACAGTTATGGGTTCTCTGATTAATGGTTTGCAGATGGAAACAAAGAGCCTGCCTGAATTGAGGCCTCAGAGAAATCCCCTGAACTGGTTGTTCAGTGTGCCTTTCAGCTGACAGGTTTTGGCCTGACATCATGACGCAAATAACTTTTTTTGCCAGTCAGCAATTTTGGGTATCTAGATGAACTTGTTGCGTATCTACATATATCCCAGTGAGATATAGTTTATATCTACCATGTATTTTTCCTACAGAATTGAGTACGGTTTTGGATTGTGCGTTGCTCAAACAAAGCTCTTGGGAAATGACATCTAAGAAGTGTGGCTCCAGCCTCTGATCTATTGAACTGATCAAACGAGAGATAAAATAGCCATGTGGTGTCCTATATACAGCGGTGTCTGCCTGTATGGGCATCAGTACAGGTTTTGGTTACCTACTGTAAGGGAAATCCAGTCAAACACATTTTTGTATTTCTTTGCTAAATCATGTCTGAGTCATGTTTGATGTCTGACTTATTGTCATGGTTAAAAAACAAAGTTGACTGTGATTCTTCATTAAAGTACGCAGGCCTTTCAAAAAGTTTCTACACTTTTATGTTTTCGTTGGAAATGGTGAAGGCTGGAAGAGCAGTTTTGGGCGTATTTGAGTGTCGTGTGACTAGTTATGTCTGGCTAGCCGGCTGTACTTGCAGTTTAGTATAAGGTGTAATTTGTTTTTGAAATTCTTCATATGTAGAGTGATTAAGAAAAAGTGCAGAAACTTTTTGAATGTCACTCATATATTCTGCAAGAGTTATCCATATTAGGTAATTCGTTTGAAGAGCTGTTTAAATGCAGCATAACATATAAGGAGAGACAAAATACTTTACATAAGAATAATTTACACAGCTTTCCAAACTTTAACTCGCATTTCTTAAATTAGTGACGGTGAATTTGAGCCATGTTTTGGATTAGTTTACCCCTGTTGTTGGTTGGTTGGTGTATTGGATAACATTGTTGCCTTACAAACAAAAGACTGGGGTAGTTAACTTGGGCAGCTCACTACACTACACCAATAAGGCCTCGCTGGCGTGCATTTTTCTGCTTGTATCTTTTCTATTTCATGTATTTATTTGTAGAACTTTGACATCGCTTGCTCGATGGTCCTCTGGTTAGCGGTGGCAGCCACCGGCTGTTTTTCTTGCGGCTCTGGGTGAAAACGTTCAGTGTGGTTTCTCATGTTTGTCGTGTTTCCAAAATATTTCAAAATGTTATGATGCATGCAGAAAGACCCTAGATCTGGTGGCCCTATTAAAAACCCAGTGCCCTAAACCTGCACCTCAGCCCTGGTTAAACGACGTCACTCATGCTGTCAGATAAGAGTGCAAAAAAGCAGAGCGCACATGGAAGAAGGATAAACTGCAGGTGTCTTGACTTTTTGAGGGATTGCTGGCAGCATTACCAGAGTACTGTAAAGTCAGATAAAAGTAAATATTTCTGACATTGTCTCTGCTAACTGTCATTATCCTTATAACTGTCAGGTCCTTTTTAAGACCATTAACTCCATTCTTCATGTTCTTCAGGCTACCAGTTTGGAGGCCTCTTCTGCAAACTGAGAAATTTCTCCACCACTTTGTGGATAAAGTCAAGTCTGCTAGAGCACTTATCCCATCTTCATATGATCCATCTACTAATGTCTGCTGTTCTGCTGTTTTTACTCAGTTTGAACCTGTGTCACTCTCCTTTTTAAATGACATTATTCGTCAAATGAAACCTTCAGGTTCACCTATAGAGGCTATACCCCTGCATCTTCTGAAAAAGGCTCACCCTAGTGTTGGATCCTCCATCCTGGACATTAATAGTAGCCTTACCTTGAGTGTTGTTCCCACGGCTTTCAAACATGCTGCTGTTCAGCCGCTAATTTAAAAACCCAGTCTTAACCCTTCAGTCATGTCTAATTAAAGGCCAATCTCTAAACTCCCCTTTCTTTCAAAGATTTTGGAGAAATTTGTTTTTATTCAATTAAATGCCTTAGACATGAATGAAATCTTTGAGGTGTTTCAGTCTGGTTTTTAAACCCAACATAGTACTGAAACAGCACTTTTGAGGGTGTTTAATTATATTCTTTTAACAAATGACTCTGTTAACAAATGACTTTGTTATCCTCATGCTATTGGATTTGACTGCTGTTTTTGATACTGTTGAGCACAGCATACTTAAGTCGGGTCTAGAGCATACTTAGCGGACAGAAGTTTTTGTGTCAGTATAGGTGACTTTATGTCTTCAGCGCCTCTTCATTACGGGGTGCCACAAGGTTCAATATTAGGGCCCCTTCTCTTCTCTCTGTATTTGCTTCCTTTGGGCTCTATTTTGAGGAAACATGGGATCATCTTCCATTGCTATGCTGATGACTGTCAGATTTTTATTCCTTTAAACCATAATAGTCCTTTTTCCATTCAACCACTATTGGAATGTCTCAATGACATCAAAACATGGATGTCGTTAAACTTTTTGAGTTTTAACGAAAAGAACACTGAAGTTATCCTGTTTGATCGTAGTCGTACCACTGATTCTTTTTTTAAACCTCGGTTATCTGGAGCATTATCTAAAGAGCACTATTACGAACTTGGAAGTGATAATGGACGGTGATTTTAAATTTGACACGCAAGTTGGTGCCGTGGTACAGAAGAGCTTTTTTCATTTAAGGCAGATCACTAAGCTAAAGCCTGTGCTGACACAGAAAGACCTCACAAAGGTGATTTATGATTTTATTACAACTCGTCTGGACTACTGTAATGCCCTTTATGTAAATATCTTCTCTCATAAAACTAAATGTGTGTGTGTGTGTGTGTGTGTGTGTGTGTGTGTGTGTGTGTGTATATATGTGTATATATGTGTGTGTATATATATATATATA
>JBBIGA010117553.1:0-10340 GCA_037576975.1 Alestes dentex | reverse complement strand
GAAATGCTGCCCTTTACACTGTGTGAATCATCATACATTTCTCTTTGCCTGTAAATTTACCATTTTGTAAATGCAAGATTTATTACAGCGATAATATATTTCTGTCAGGTTGTATAACTGTGTATGTGACTAATAAAGAACCTTGAATCTTGTTTTTTGTTTTCATAACCCACAATAACGAGTCGGCGTACAGAGATGTTCAGCAACTGGCTGTCTCGTGCAGTGAGAACAATCTGTCTCTGAAGGAGGATAAAACTACTGATTATCGAATTCAGTAAACTTGCTTCGGCCACACACTACTCAGCATCAACAGCTTCTTAGCAGAGATAGTAAAGAACACCAGGTTTCTGGGAATGCACATCCCAGATGATCTCAACTGGACCACCAACACCTCCTCCCTCACCGAAAAGGCACATGTACAACATTGCACATTTTTACTAATTTAGAGTTTATATTTTATATGTGTATTCTGTACTCTGGAGCCATGCCGAATCATCTCACTGTATTCATGTGTATAGCTGAGATGAAAATAAAGTTTCCTTTGACTTTGAATTTTTTCACTTTTGGTCATATTGATATTTTTTCATATGGAACTCTGCTTTTTGCAGCACTCTCTCTCTCTAGGCTCTCTATTTCTCTCGCTATCGCTCTCTCCCTCCCTCTTTTATTTACTCTTATAAGTAATCCTATCATTCGGGGATTGAACTGAGGCAGTCATGTTTGCATGGTGAGGCCACTATTAGCCTGATCACTGCTCAAGCCATCTGGCTGCAGTGTTACAATAAATAATCTCTGGCTGTGTTTGCAGTCTGACATTTGGAGCATTGCAGTGAGGCAGAGTTAAACCATCCACTGGCTGAAACAGCTCACACTGGCTGGCTGCGGATGGATTATAGTTGTTGATATACAGGGCAGGTTTGAGTGAATGGTAGAGACTAGCAAGCTGTTTAAAGGCTGAATGAGAGTCAGCATTTATTCCAGTCATTAATAGCCATTTATGTGAAAGAAGGCCATTTTCCAGCTAATCAAATAATGAGTTAGTGTATGTGCACTACGCATCCATAACATGACTGTCATATTCCTGATGTCCTGTATGTCCTGACGCATGTTTAATGAGGCTCATGTGAAAGTACTGAAACTGCTGCTTACTGCATTACTGGCATTACTCTTTGCCAAAATATGGTCTGACCAAAAGAGCTGATTAACCAGGCTTTGGTTTGTTATCTATGTGAAAACAGTGGATCATTCAGATTTTCTGACCAATAACCTGAAACTGGGGCAGGCTCTCATCACACTTTAAACAAAAGAAAAAAAAACGTAAGAGAAGTAAAATGTGCTGTGGTAGCACAAGGGGAGAAGAGGCAAAGTATTTAATTGCAAGCTTTACAGAGTCTTAATTGCTTGCTGTTTCTCAACATAGCCTATTTCAGTGTTTTCTTGCAGTCTCTTTTGGTCCACTTTCTCATACCCAGTATTTCTTTCTCTACTGAACAGATATATAAGTAACAAACTGCTAAGGGTCAATGTTTTTTGTGGCATTAAAAACATGCATTATGACCCACTCGTCATCAGTCTCTCTCTTTCTGTCTCTCTCTCTCTTTCTCTCATTCCTTTTCTCATGCTGGTCTATCTCAAAGGGCACAACACTGGACTCTAAATGTTCTAAACGATGCAGGATGCAAGGGCTGTTGACGTATATTATGCACTATATGCTATATAACTCAATGTTTTATAGCAGAAAAAACAAACACGTAATTTATTATATGTCAATTTCACAGTATCCTGAAAAAGCTATAGCACTTTCACAACATTAGAATGTACAAACCTGCAATTTACACTACATTATTTGCTGACAGATACAGTCTACCCTCAGGTCAATCCTTCTAGCATTCTGTCTGAAATAAAGCTACACAGCTTAATGAAAATATACAGCCTGTGTGAACTGTATATGATGCCTTAGGAATATTGTTTATGAAACAAGTATTATTCTCAAGTTTTTAAGGTGAAAATGCACTGCTTTCAGGCTCCGGTGTAGCCTACTTACAACTAATTGTTCTGTTTTCTAGAGTCAGTGAGGCAGAATGCATATGAATCATTCTGTGGATGCAGACGTGTGGGTTCCAGCCAGTTAACATAATCTGCTTTTTATGGCTTATCCTCTGCATTTGGGGTGATTAAAACATGAGTGATGATCTCCTGCTCTTTACAGAATGGGCTACGGAACGAGACAGGAGAAAAATCAATACAACATAGTGGGCAGGTATTTTTGTGCCGAAAAATGGTATCAATACATAGCAACCAAAATATCAGTAAATGAAATATTTCATGAGAAAATAAATGGCCTCCATATTTACCATCCCTGGTCTTAAAGACACACTGCCCGGCACATTTGAGTGTTTTCACTGATCTCCACATACCTGATTCATCTAATTAGTTCATTAACTACTCCCTACAGAGATAGAGTGGGTGTCTTAAAGCAGGGAAAGCACTAAAATGTGCAGCGAAGTGTGCTTTCAGGACCAGGGTTGGAAAACACTACTCCAGTGCCACCATTACTTGTGTACCAGACACGTTTCATTTATTACAGAATTATTATCTCCATTCTGTTTACAGCCTTTCATTTTTATCCAGTTTGTATATATGTCCTGTTAAAAAACAAAACAAAACAAAAAAACATTGTTTTGCTCATTTCAAGATGTGTTACTACACAAACTGTGCTTAAGGGGTATCGCCTGCCCTTCTCTCTTCCTCCAAACCTTTAATAGATGTGTAAGAAGACAAATTGACAGAGGTTGCCTCGAAGTCAAACACCAGAGACCCGCTGAGAGGAAGAAGGATGAGAAGGGGGCAGCATGTTGAGAGAAAAGAGATTGTTCTTCCTCTGCCTGGTAACACCACAAAACAACTCATCGCTGTCTAAACAGAGTCAGCCAGCAGCTACGAAATCGGCTTTTGAGTGGCTAAGTTACCTGTTCTCAGAGTCAACTGTGCATCTCTCATTGCAGCTTCAGCCTGCTGTCTGTATGTGCGTCTGACCCTTCAGGGCACAGTGTCGATATGAGATGCTGTTGACACCTTGTAAACAATATGTAGGTATTGCTCAATGCCAACCATCATGCAACCCAATGTACGTGTGAGTACACATAACAGAGACACACTGCCTTGCAGGGCTGCAATAAATAAACAGAAGAGATCTGAATAACTTTCCATCTTTTATGAAACTACAAACTTGTGTGGGGGAACAAATTACTGTATTATTATTATTACTATTACTATTAGTAGTAGTAGTAGTAGTAGTAGTAGTAGTAGTAGTAGTAGTAGAAAAAGAAGAAGAAGAATTCCAAAACTGAATGTACATTTCCTGTTCTTACACAGTATTTGACATAATATTCAAAAGAACATTAAATACAAAATTATTTAATAACTGCAGTCCTAATATTGCAATTATACTGCAACATGAAGTAAATTAAAGTACAATAATGGACCACGGTGAAACTGGTGATTAGTCTTGACAGCATTATTTTGACCAAGAGTAATTTATGCTCATGAGATCATGAGAATGTCTTGATCCACCCAAACTCCCAAAAGAATGTCTGTGACTGGTGAGGTCTATTTGCATAATTCAGATTTTTGTGATATATGTACTTTAAAGGCCAATTGTGCGAAAACGATGAACAAATTATATGTTGCTCATCCTTAACATACATAGCCATAGTTCACCTCAGCTATGACTAGATTGGTCAGTGTCTTTTCAGTTTATAGAAAATTCTGCCACCAACAGTGGCAATGAACCCCAGCGTTCCTCTCTCTCTCTCTCTCGAAATATATATACTTAACAAACCCATACTTTTTATGAAGGAAGATTGTCTAACACCATCACCTCGCATTTGGGCATAAATACAACTGTTATTCAAGTAAAGGTATCACCATCTTGGCAATGTTTACATAACTGAATGTCACTGTCAATCACATGTCACACCTTAGCTGTTCACATCAGGTATGTTCCAAAGTATTGCAACAATAGGTAATCACACCACTCACCCCTTCCTTTAAATCATTCATTTTAGTCAGATTTTCATCACTGGAACATCACATTTTAATTTATTTTAATTCATTTAAATTATAGTCACCTATATTCATTATTTTTAGTAGGATGCTGTTTAAGGTGTTTTCTCAGTTATGCCTGTTGGTATCCTGTCTTAGTTAAAATTTACACTGCTGACATTTTTGTGTGGTAATTTTTCACCAAGATGTATAATATAAAGATTTTGCCTAGTTTTAATTAATTTAGAAGCTATTCTTTAACATGATTGTGTAGCCATGATACAATCAAAAAATAATTAACATTTATTTTATTGACGAAATGACCACTGTGACTGGACCAGCCGAGTATCAGCAGAGATGAGGGGGGTGAGGGGTGCAGAGGTTTTCACAGAGATGCTCCGACACACCCATCCGCACACGCAAGGAAAATGCTCTCTCATCTAACCATTCCATCCCACTCAAGCTATGTATCTGGCCAAACCCTGGTAATGATATGCTGACAGATTCAGTGCTTTTATGTGATATAATCCTAAATATTCTAATAAAATATGATGCAAATTTCCAATGTCCTATCAAAACTAGAAGATAAGATAAGATAAGCCTTTATTAGTCCCAAAAGTGGGAAATTTGCATTGTCACAGCAGAAAGTGGACAGAAACAAAGAGCAGCAAAAATGAAAAACAATCGAACAGCTGCCCTTTACTGCTGGTGAATGTTTAATGAAGAATATACTAACAAAATGGTCTAAAAATGTTAAGAAAATTTTTCCTTTTAATATTTCAGGCTTCGGTTGGGACAGCAGCAAAATGAATGTGAGCTATATTATGAAGTACACTGTCAATGCGTGACAAACAGTAAGTCTTCTGAAAGTGTACTGTAACACTACTGTACAACAATTCTACAGTACTGTATAACAACACTATACATGTATATCTATATATAACAGTATACACATACATGTCTGAATTTGAGGTACTGGTTACATAAGATTCCGTGCATTAGTTGCTGGTTTGCCACATTAGTATGTATTGAACGCTGGGTGAACTGAGTGCAGTAGACTGCATGAACCCAACACCCCCACCTATTGCACTCTCTCATACTAGTCTCTGCATTTAACCCTTCACTGTCCACAGGTCCCCTGGGGCTTTCAGCTCTCATACCATGACCCACTTTCACTCGATCTCTGAGGATGTTCATTTAAAGAGACAGCCATTTATCCAACCGTAGATGATTTCACTCCACCATTTTCACCACCTAATCTAATCTGATGCACTAAAACCAAAATCATTGGTCGTGGATGTCCCTGCTCAATGTTTATGCTTCATTTTAAATCAACCAAAGGTTTAAATTATTTAATTGTGAATTATCTAAAAGACAGATTTGGCATTGCAATGAATCTAACATTGGTTATGTTAGGCACAATTTGATGGGTTTTTTTATTTTTTTAACAGCAACAAAATACAATATTATAATCTACACTGATGTTCATCCCCAGTGTGATATGGTTGCTTTGCAACATAACGACATGGCATTAATAAAGAAATTCAATTCATTTGATGTGTGCAGTCATATGTGTGTATACTGACTATTTTACAATAGCTACAAATGTGGTTCAGCCAATCGGATTTTAGAACTGCAATTGTCTATATTTAACATTTGTTGTAGAGACCCCTGTTTGTTCATTCTGGCTCTATTTATTGAAGCTCCAGTAAGACCATCTCTTCCATTTGACACTTCACTGCAGCCGAATGGTTTAAATTTAGTTGCTGTTTTTTCCTTGAGACTGCATCTTTATAATTGAGCTGTCAAATTACATGACAGGGCAAATTACATCACCTCTATCAACCATTTAATATGTTATTATGTACATGAAGTTCGAACGTATAAGATGTAGCTCTTGGTGTGAGAAACTGTCCTTGTTGTGGCTGTGCATGGCTGCCCTTGAGGAACAGTGAGACGTGAGAGACAACGCTCAGGGGCCCCTCCCTGTGACACACAGTCCAAGGACAGAGCTCTCTCTTTCAAACACACACACACACACACACACAGTCAGCTGTGTTTCTACAGTCCTCTCTGTGTAAGACTCCAGCATGCTGAGTCATTACGCAACAGCTTCAGCTCCAGCTCCCTGAGCAGAACAGGCCAATGAAAACACAGCGTCTCTGACTGAGCAGAGAAGAGAGCGATGCTGAGAAAAGCGTGACACTGTGGCCCTCTTCCTTCACATTAGGGTCAAAGTGCATTCAGATATGCCAGGGATGTTCTACAAATAGGTGTGAGTGCAGTCAGACTTAAAATTAGGTAACACTAGAGGGGAAGAAGTTTACACAGTTGTAGGCGTGGGTTTTGCCTTTTAGCACTCATTATAAAAGATAGAATACAACTATGCTGCAAGCTCAAAATTTACACTCAGTTTGTCTGAAAATTTTTGTTAACCCTGGTCTCCAGTTTGGTGATTTAGCTGCTCATAAACTCCTGATAAAACTGATCCATTAAACTCCAGGTTTTGTGCTTGTGTCTGGGTACTGCCGAACCATGCTGGACGTCCAGGACCGATGTTGTCCTAAAGACAAAAGGGACAACTAAAATTTCCTGTAAGTATCAGAATTTCCTGCAAATGCCAGAAACCATATAATTCATTTTAAGAAAACATGATCACAAAGTAATTATGATGAACCAGGACATGTGGAAAGCTAATGATTTGATATAAGTGTATCCTCGCTGTCATATAAAAACCTCATAATTCCATTTTCTCTTCTCTCCCAACATCTGAAAATGTCAGCTACACTCTCCAGGAAAAAAAACAGTACTAAACTGTAAAATTATACATAAAAATACAGTCTCTGGAGTGGTGCCCCCAGGATTGTGATTCATTTGTTTTAAGATTTTAAGTTCTGTCTTGAAACCAGACTTTTATTGTATTTTTTTTATTTGTAAAAGCAGATGTTGTGAATCTAAAGTTACTTATTTTTTCAGAGAAAGTGACGGAGGTGTACCTTTAAAACTCATTTAACATACACAATTGGACCTCAAGGACTACTGTGTACTTTTGAGGGTACACGAGGGACAAAAATGTACCTGGGAATTTTCCTTTGTTCTGAAAGCGCACCCTTTACATTACACAATTGTACATTGAACAATGTCTTTACTGTGTTTTATAAAGACAGCTATCATTTATTGAACAGTGCCATGTCTTACACCAGGCTTCCTTTTACTAGAGGTTAGTTGGTGATAATATATATGCTTTTTTAAATATAATGTGGAGATAATCAGTATTTAAAGAATACTGACCATCTGCATGTTTCATTACAATACGAGCATAATTATTCCTGTTTAACTGGATGTGGTGCAGCAAGTGAAACACTAAATGAATATAATTGTACTCGCTTGCCCTTAATCATTACATGTGGCATGGCTGCTTCTATTCCAACTTATCAAGCTTCCAAAAACCAAAATGTTGTGACGTATAATGCGTACACATATTTTTGAGTTATCCTACCTACACAGACACATGCTGGAATTCTGCTCATGTAGTTTATGTAAAGGATTACTAAACCGTTTTGCCTCCCCAAAAAATGCAGAGTAATCATCTGATGTCTGTGCTATTTACTATGAAAATTTTACACAGGCATGAAAAATTAATTGTGAAGCCCTGTATTTGTATTTCCTGGGTGGCATCCTCTGCATTTATATTTTATACAGGCTATATTTGTATACCTTTTGCTCTTTTAAATGTCTTGTGGATCTGATATGGGTGAAGGAGGCCCTGCAGTGGATGGCCGCTCGACATATTCAGAACACATAGGCCCAAACACACAGACACAACTGTGTCAGTTTGATGTGCTCTGCGTCTCTTTCACTGCAGAAGAGTCGTCCAGGCAGCAACTGTATCTTCTATGCCCCCGTCTGATTTATCTCTCCCCTGAGCTCTGTGCTCGGGCTCATTTTCATAGCCTGGCAATAAAGCTTGCGTGTACATCAGGAATTCTGGGTAAAGTATTCCCTATAGAGACAGCAAGGAGATTCTGGTATCTCCCTGTCATTATCCTAAAGACAACACTTGTAGAGCTAATGCAATCTCAGCTCAATTCACTACGAAACTGAGGACATCTCTAAAAGCAGATAGTCAGTCACTGTTACATTTGCCGACTACAGACAGAACTGCCACCACTTCAGATGGAAAAGTGAAGGAAGAGGCAACAGCTCCATACACGGCATCAGCAAAAACGTAGTGTACTGTAGCAATAACTTGCACAGTGACATGCAAGTGTGGAGAATGCATTGTGCTCAGGTACAGTTCGAGTGCACAGCAAATATAAAAGCACAATATTTTAAGCAAACACTGCCTGTCCAATGAAGGCCTAGTAATGCGTGACATTGCAATGTGTGTTTTGTAACGGCTGCTGTGTAGGCTGGATGGTGGGAGTTTTCTAATCTCAAACAGGGTCCAACAAGTGTACTGCGGTTACATTCATATTACCCCACTGAAGGAGATGTAACCGTTTAACTTTTTCCATACTTCGGTTATTTGAAGGTTTCTAACCCAGCCCCGTATGTGTCAACTTGGAAAAATGTAACTTTTTCTTTTTCTGCAAAAGAATAGATAATGAAATAAACTGTTTTCAACAATTCCTCTTTTGCAATACTGTCACCAGTCTGAAGTGAAAATCCATCGACATGCACTGCATTAACAGCGTTTCCTGCTTCATCGGTTATGCCAGCAGTGGAGACATTTCCATTCAGCAATGGCCAGTCAACTGCAGTCATGTGTGCTTCATAAATTGGATTCATTTGGATAAATTGTTTGGTTTTTTTTTTTATCAGTCTTGTTAAATTAAGTCATTTTTATTGTCATTTGAACCATATACCAATACACAGTGAAATCAAACAATTTTTCTGGGACCATGAACACAAAACAACACAAGATTACACAACAATGGAGACATCTTTCCCTGTAGTCTAGAAATGGGTCTGTTCACAGCTGGCAGCTGTCCATGTATAAAAGTTATTGAAAAGGGAGTCTGATAGGATCTGTATGTGTGTATGGAAATGCCAGCTTTGCTACACTCACTATATAACAACTTCCAAAATTGTTCCCACCTGCTATTTTAGCTATTTTAGAAACCTCTGTGTGTACTCTAATGTAAGTCCACAAACACAAAAGCTGAAAAATGATTTGACTCTTGTGAAGACCACACACAGCTCTACCACCAATCCTGACTGTGATTTTAGGCACTATTGTTCCTTGGTTCAGCTGTGGCTGCTTTTCTTTTTCTTGCTTATTTTTTCTTCCCAACAAATCAATACTCTTTTTTAATCACATGGATATCACATGCATACGCCCTGCTTCTTGTGTTCTTTGATCAATTATGTGATCTAAAAAGCATAATATTCTGTTGGAACAAATCTCCAAAATGTTTTTTTATTTTTTTAATGTAAGTTAAAGTATTTTTGAACCATTCCTGGTTAATTTATCATGACCTGTTCACGCAATTTGTAGAGCATGTGATATTTTCAAATTATGTCAAGAACTACAAATGGCAATAGCACAGACACAAGATTTTGTCCCAATAATAATAATAATAATAATAATAATAATGTGTTCTCTGTTGCGCTTCTAGTGAAACTGCAAAAAGGCACTGTGAAACCGCAAAAAGCCCTAATATATGACAGGTATAATGTGCACAGTTTTTCTCATTTTGGCAAAATCAGCTTTTGGAAATGTATCAGATTTAAATCTCACATTAGAAAGTCAGGGGCACGGTTTCTCTTCCGTTTTCCCTTCTTTTTTTAGAATTTTTAAAAACAAAATCTCATTGCAAACAAAAAAGCTAACAAGGTTTGTTTCCCTTCTCCTACACAGATACCATTCTTGTCTTACCATAGCGATGATATCTGGGTGCAATTTATCAGTTATTTTCTACTCAGCTAATCACATGCTCTTTTTCCCTTGATTAACTCTGTAGTAAATCAAAATCTACCCCCATTCACAATGAAAAGTTTCAAAAAGGAGGCGCTCCTGTCTTGAATAAAGAATACGCAAAATGAAAAGATGCAGAATAAGGCAAATGAAAGGAAAAATTTGTTCAAAAGATAATGACAATAAAAGTAACTTTAAAACAACACTCTCTGAGCCATTCATAGCTCATTGTTTGGTCCAGTTCTGCAGCTGTCTTTATGACTACACTTTCATTCAGCATGCACCGCTACATCATTTTTCACCCTCACAATACAGCAAATTCAGTTTCTTCTGGAGTAAGACAACAACTACAGGCTTTCCTCTGGAATATATATAT
>JBBIGA010117552.1:0-10341 GCA_037576975.1 Alestes dentex | reverse complement strand
TATAACATGTACATGTACGTGTACAATCTCATATATGTATATTTATGTAACATTTATATAATTGAGTGTACAGTTATATTACATTATATTGTATAGTTTTTAGTTTTATTCTAGTGGTTATGTTGCTTCTACTTTCTTGTTTTAGACTGTCCACTTCTCTGCTGAAACAATGCAAATTTCCCACCAGGTTTATTCCAGTGTCCAGCCATACTGCTTGTGGCCAGCAGGGGGAGCCTCTAAGCAACAGAGCCCATTCACTCAAGTGGTTTGCGTAGGAGATCTCTAATCACACTAATATGAAACTGATACGACGGATGAATGAATGATCCTCGTGCTGAAAAAGGCAAAGGAAAAATTTTGTTTATGAAGGTTTTGTTTCAAGGTGGCCGCTTTTTGAGTATTCTTGGTTTGCACTAGCCGACCACTGGCCATGTTAAAAATGAGGAATGACGTCTTTTAAATGACTTTTACTGTGATTTCCTACGGACTAGTTAATGGAAAGGACCGCTGGGTTTGAAGGGACAGTGCTAAGGTGAGTGGACACCTGAGGCTGAAGCTCTATGGTGCCACCAATGTCAAACCAATTATCCCTGATCCTGACAAAACCTCAGTGGTGCATTAGGTTAAAGTCAGGAAATGGTCTTACTTTTGTACTTTGCCAACATACTTTTTAATAAAGAGCAAATACGTGTGAACAATGACTCTAACACATCTGACCACATATGGAATTTACTGTCCACCCTAAACACTCATTTAAGGTAATAACGTCAGATTTATTATTTAATACCATGCAGGTTTTGCCTGAGGACAAAGTTCACAAAGTTTCTATTGGTTCCCCTCATATGCTTTAGTCTTGTTATGGAACAAAACGTTGTATCTCCAAAACAGTACTTTTAAATGAGTAGGAAAAACCTTGATCACTTATAATGGAAGTGAATATTAAAACAATTATTTGAAAGTCAGTTTGGACCATTTCAGCTGTTTAGTTCACTGTGACATTTTCACACAGTGTGAAAGTCAGATGGACTTTTGAAATGAAGTGGAACAGTTAAAAAATGTGTTCTTGCAAAATAACAGGCTCAGTTTTATGGTCACTTTAAATGTCCTTCATCTCAGAACACATATTAAGATTATCATTGACCACAGTAAATTGCTACATTCCTTTTTTCTATTGCCAATCAAAAGGAGATTATCTTTAAAACATATTAAAACTCATTTTTGTTCTCTTAAGAATTACAGAAAGACTGCAGAAGTTTCTACATGATTGTTATCAGAACCCTAGTGTGTACCTAGACAGTAACTGTAGTTTACGATAATGTATAACACAATTCATATTAATTTAATTATATTAAGAATCATATTAAGAATAAGTGGTAATTATTGTCCAAGCAGCAAGAAGTTGAATGATTTGACCTCTACAGTGGGTGAAAGAGGAACATTGAATTTTTAAAAAATGTTGCATAAGGATATTAAGACCACACCATGTCAGAGGAACAGAAGAAAACATGTTGTAGTTTGTTGTAGCACCATTTTATGAGTGATATGTGCCTTTATGAACAAACTACAAAATGTCATTAAAATTGGCCATTCACAAAGGCATTTACTGAAATTTGATTGGCTGTCGGTGGCTAGTTTGTTGAACAAAACTGTGTAAGATGTGAGCAAATATATGTGTAAACATACTACATTTCAAAACTTTAGCTTTAGCAGTTCTTGAGATATTGAAGTCAGTTGCAGCGCCCCCTATGGACAAAACATAAAATTTGTTGTGGTTTCCGCAGAACGCAACGAGTTAAATTCGGTGAAGTTTGAACTTCATGTTACAAGACATTTTCTTGTGAAGCTCTAGATCTTTGCCTTGGTGTTTTTAACTAGGTGGCGCTACTTCCCAAGTGAATCGTAATGACTTAGGATCATGCGCCTAGGGCCCAACTTGTTATACAAATTTAGTCATTTTTGGAAAGATGGTTGTTGTGCTTTGGCCCAAAAAGTTATTTGTGCCCACCTCACCTCAGGTGGCGCTAGCAGGGTATGGACACGCCCACCTAGGGACACAAACCTTTTACTCCATACAAACCATGTATGGCTTCCAGTGCACCAAGTTTCGTGTGGTTTGGTGAAGTCTAAGAATGTGACATCGGCAACCAAAAATGGGTAAGAAAAAAACTTTGACAAAAACTGAACAGCACAATAATAACAATGATTATACATAATAGCCTTACAGAAGTTTTGCTTTTTTTCCTTTTATTGTACTACAATGTTTTTCTAAAGGCTTCGTTTAAGAAACTGTGAGGGAATACTATAGCATGCTGCCTCAGTGGGCGTGAAAAATATTCATGGGCTACTGTTACATCCCTGTGAGGAGGCCATTAGTCAAGGGCAGTGAACAGAGACAGCAGCAAATGAAAATGATAAGTTGATGGTAGGATGAAACAACTGGCAAGAGAGAGAGAGTTTGGCGAACAGAATTTTATTCAGGGAGCAACATAAGAGATAAGAACAAAGTCAAAGAGGTTAACAGGCAACACTACAGACCGACTGAGCTGATTCCACCCCTGAGAAGGGAAATGTACCCAAAGAAAAAGAGGAAAAAACTACAGTAGGGTGACTGACCCAAAAATACAGGTGATGTAAAATATTCTGACCTAATGTGGTGGAATTCAGATGTGAAATAGAGGCTAAGAGAGGGAGAGAGAGGCTGAGAGAGAGAGAGAGAAAGAGAGAGAGAGAGAGAGAGAGAGAGAGAAGGAGTTGGAGAAAGAAAGAGATTGTGGACGCAGAGAAAAATAAGGAGAGTGTGAGCTGGAGAGAAAGAGAGATTGGGGAGAAAGAGAGAGAGAGAGAAGGAGCTGGAGAGAGAAAGATCGAGACAGAGATGGAGACAGACAGAGAGAGAGAGAAAGAGAGGGAAGATATAGAGACTGTGAGGGAGAGAGAGGAGGTCAGGTGGATAGGGAGAGATAGAAAAGAGAAAGAAAAGAAGGAAAGATGAGGAGAGAGAGAGAGAATCAGAGAGGGGGAGACAGAGAATGAGGGAGAGTGAGAGAGTGTAAGGAGATCGAGAGGGTGAGAGAGAAAGCGAGGGAAAGAGGGAAAAAGAGAGGGGGAGACAGAGGAAGAGAGAGAAAAAGAGAATGAGACGGGGAGAGAAATAGAAAGAGGGAGAGAGACAGAGAGGGACAGCGAGACAGAGACAGAGATGGAGAGAAAAAGAGGGAGAGCGAGAAAGAGAGGTAGAGAGAGAGATATACAGAGACAGAGATGGGGAGAGAAACAGAGAGAGAGAGAGAGAAAGAGAAAGAGGGAGAGAGACAGAGAGAGAGATGGAGAGAGAGAGAGATAGATAGATTGGTTCTAGCCTATAGAACCAATAGGGAACACTAAATGAAACCACCGCACTAACAGAGCAAACACTTCTCATGTTTTCACGAGCGAACAAACGGTCGTCAGAATTAGTGAGCAGCAACACGCGTGCCGATCGACCGCCGCACATGTTTAAACTGTGAGCTCCTCACCTTTCTGACACAGCTCTGCGTTTGATTAGCCGGGGGCGACAGCCTTGAACCGATGACTCCACTCCTAACAGAGCAAACAAACAGAGGAGATAAAAGAGAAAAGGCACACGCAGACGTTGAGTCACCCAACAGCCACTTATATCTGGCCTATGAAGACTCGACGTGTGGAAGTCGATTTGCTTTAAAAGCCTAAAGCTGCTTTTAAAAAGGAGCGTTAGAAGTATCTTCCGACGACACCGGCATAATTCAACTATTTGTATTTCATAAATGGGAGGAAAGCTGTCTATGAGATGTCAAGTGTACGCCGATCAGCCACAACGTTAACTCCACTGACAGGTGAAGTGAATAACACTGATTATCTCGTTACAGTGGCACCTGTCGAGGGGGAATTTATATTAGGCAGCGAGCGAACAGTCAGTTCTTGAGGCTGATGTGTTGGAGACAGGAAAAATAGGCGAATATAAAGATCTGAGACACTCTAATAAGGTGACATCTCCAAAATAGGAGATACTGGTATGCATTGTTCAGTACTTACCAATAGTGGACCAAGGAATGACAATCCATGAACTGGCAACAGCGTCAGGAATGCCCAAGGTTTATTGATGAAGGGCTTAGGTTCAGCTTCTATTATCGCTCATATACGCCACTCAAAAGGTCAAGGTCACTTACTCTTTATCCCTTTAAATATTCAGGAGACCCTAGTTTCAATTAAATGGCCAATAAGTCAGTTTACAGGGCTTTCAGTGTAGTCAAGTCAATTCAAAACAAGTCAAGTAGGTCTCTTTCCATTTAAGCCATATTCATAGTACACAGTGAAGTGAAACAATGTTTCTATAGGACCATGGTGCTAAACAAAAATAGACCCACAAAGAACAAAAACAGAAACACCACAAGTGCAAAGGGAGCAGGAAAGAGAGTGCAAAGAATTTACAGGAACGACAAAACAAGACAAGTCAATATTTAGGGCAGTCGACATGAAAAATTGAAAACATTTGACAGTTGACAGATACTGTATTCTAGTCATTAGGTGTGCAAAAATGCTGAATAATTATTGCGCAAATAATTGCAGACAATGTACAGTATATCATGTATTGTTAAATAATGTGTAATGTACTGGGATATAATAAGCATTTTCAAAACAGAATTAACAATAAATCAATCAACACTAACAGCACAGCGTGAGAATGCACATATGTTGATAATAATTGTAGATCTAGGATACATTTGGCACAAATCTTTTATCACTTTGAATGCAAAAAATAAACTCAGAAAGAAAGTATGAGCTGCATCACGCATCAGTCATTATCACTTCTGTACTGATTCAAGGATGAAAGCACCGAGCGATGTTGTACATTCGTGTTAAAAAGTACTTCTAATGTTATGTGGCAATTATGTTTGGAAATGCGTTTGAAATGTTTAAGTATCTTGGGTCTCTCAGTAACTTCTGTCTGGAACGAAAAAAGTATTGCAGCATTTCACCGTAAAAGGCCTCAGTCGACTGCTAAGTTTGATGGTCAACAGATATCTCAGGAACTGAGTGTACAACACCATCCTGAAAAAACGACTTCAGAAAAGTTCAGAAAGAGTGCATGAAAATGTTCTGACATAGACCCACCGAATGATGTCCTGGTAAAAAGACCAATGTTCAGTCTCTTTCAGAGCCAAGCAGCATTGTGGTTTTATACCAATTTTAAAACTGACCTTCACATTTGTTTCTCAAATCTGAAGTTACTGATAAAATGTGTTTTATATCCTGCACACCTGAAATGCCCTTTAAACACTTTTTAATAACTTGGCAATGTTGATTCACTCACTCTTTCACCTACAAAGACCATTTCTCTTCCCATTTTGCACATCATGTGTGTTTTCATTGAAGGCCTGGCACTTCAAGTGGGCAGAAAGGGGCAGTGCCCAATGAACAAGATCCAAGGGCATGATAGAGCTGTAGTCAAGACCACATTTCTTAAGTCTAAGACAAGTTGAAGACCAGAACTATTGGAGACTGAGACCAGAATAAGTCCAAAGAGGTCTGAGTCCAAGTCAAGACTGAGCCCAAAGAGGTCTGAGTCCAAGTCAAGACTGAGCCCAAAGAGGTTTGATTCCCAGTCAAGACTGAGTCCAAAGAGGTTTGAGTCCCAGTCAAGACTGAGTCCAAAGCAGTTTGAGTCTCAGTCAAGACTGAGTCCAAAGAAGTTTGATTCCCAGTCAAGACTGAGTCCAAAGCAGTTTGAGTCTCAGTCAAGACTGAGCCCAAAGAGGTTTGATTCCCAGTCAAGACTGAGTCCAAAGAGGTTTGATTCCCAGTCAAGACTGAGTCCAAAGCAGTTTGAGTCTCAGTCAAGACTGAGTCCAAAGCAGTTTGAGTCTCAGTCAAGACTGAGTCCAAAGAAGTTTTAGTCCAAGTCAAGACTGAGTCCATAGAAGTTCGAGTCCAAGTCAAGACAGAGGACAAAAAGATTAGAATCAAAAGAGGTTTAAGTCCCAGTAAGAACTGAGTCCAAAGAGGTTTGAGTCCCAGTCAAGACTAAGTCCAAAGAAGTTTGAGTCCCAGTCAAGACTGAGTCCAAAGAAGTTTTAATCCAAGTCAAGACTGAGTCCAAAGAGGTTTGAGTCCCAGTCAAGACTGAGTCCAAAGAGGTTTGAGTCCCAGTCAATACTGAGTCTAAAGCGGTTTGAGTCCCAGTCAAGACTGAGTCCAAAGAAGTTTTAGTCCAAGTCATAACTGAGACCAAAAGAAGTTTTAGTCCAAGTCAAGACTGAGTCCAAAGAGGTTTTAGTCCAAGTCAAGACTGAGTCCAAAGAGGTTTGAGTCCCAGTCAAGACTGAGTCCAAAGAGGTTTGAGTCCCAGTCAAGACTGAGTCCAAATGAGAGACAGAGTTAAGAGTGCGACAGAAAAAGAATCCTCTTTGAGACTTACTTATTAAAGACATATTTTTACTCTTTAGCTTTTAATAATCAATGAAACACTGGGCATAGTACTGTATGTTTATTGTTGTGTTGTTATTGATGTGTGTTTTATGTCAATTCTATTGTAAAGCACTTTGTAATTGTTGGCTTAGAAAAGTGCTCTATAAATAAACTTTTACTTACTTTTTACTTACTAACTTGTTTATTATGTGTGTGTGTGTGATGCTGGAGACACAGTATGTTTTCTGTTGAAAATGATCATTTTCACTGTCATTATCTATAATGATAAATAAGGGAGTACAGTGAAACAACGCTGTTGGATCAAATTAGTCTGTTATTTACTTTGAGTACAGCTGCTTCATTCACTCAGCTTGTGACTGTGGAAATGAAGATGATGAGCCTGGATGCGTCACTTGCAGAATGGGTGGAAATGACTTTTTTGCAGGCATATGATTGGTTACCAGACGGCCAGTGACAATGCCAGCTCTAGTTTCTGAACAGTTTTCTGAACAAATTTGCTTAACCTCTGATTTTGTTGACCATTGCAGCCATTTTTCATTTTGTTGGGATGGGTTGTGTCTCAATTGGGTCTTCTATTCGCTTTTTCAAATTATTTTTTTTTTGTTTTCACTGTGGTGGCAAACAGTCGGCCCCTACAGAGAAATGACAGCGGGAACATTGTTTTTGAAAGGCATCAGGAATATTTGGTGATACCGATGGCCGAATCCAAGACATGTCCGAAATGCCATTGAGTTCAAGACAAGATCCAAGACCTCTAGAGTCCAAGATCAAACTTGAGTGACTCTTTCATCTGCAGACTCAAGTCAAACATAGACAAAACCATCCAAACCTCTGTTTTAAAACTCTGGAGTCAGAGGCTTGATGTTTTTCTGAGGGAATTTGACTTGCGTTGACCCCAAAATGCTTTATATGCTCACATTCAGCACAAAGTCAGCACGGAAAATCAGCAGCATGTATATTGTTCATCATTTTTTTCTTTAAAGCAACTGTAAACACATATTCAGATGTGTTGAGATATTGTAAAAAAAAAAACAACATACAATATAAACATTTCTGGCCAAGACTTTTGAGCTTTGGACCTTGTAAACATGGGAGCTGGCTACACATAAGTAATTAAAGCCTTCAGAAATTTCATGTGATTTGAATAGTGTCCTTACCTTGAAGTGACGCTTTTCAAAGCCAGTGGTCTATGAATATTGATGAGGTAGGTGTCAACACACCTGTAACACTGTCACAGTAATGGCCCACCAGTCTTAATGGCCATTAATGCCATTAGTTTGGAAAATCAGTGTCATCTGTAAGAAAAGAAGCCTTTTTACAGTTTACTGAACATGCTGTGCTGAAATCCACACACACACAATGGATAAATTAGAAAGTTCAGTCACATTATATTACTGCAGCAGTACAATATAAGAATAAATTCTCAGTCCTGATCCGGATGCCAAGCTTCTGTTGGGTTGAAGGCAAAGGTAGACATCACATTTTTCACACTTCCAATGGTTTTAGTTTGCTTTCGCCCCATGCATCCCGGTCTTGCAACCACTGGCTTTCTTTGCAGGGGTCTTATGTGTCAACACACAGCTGTTCGCTGGGCTCATTCAGGAAAGCCTCGCGGTTCTTCCTGTCCCACTGCGTGAGGTCTTTGTGGAGAATGTAGACAGTGGTGTCTAAGAAGATGCTATGTTGTGTGATATTGGAGCAGAGAGTCTGACAAATTTACATCTTCATAATTTGGCAGACGCTTTCATCCAAAGCAACAGACAGTGTTGTGCCAGTTCACACTGAAAAAGAATGAGTTCAAAGTTTAGTTCGTTCAGATAAAAATTAACTAGTTCACGTTCATAGTTTTTTTTTTGTTGGTTTGTTTGTTTTTGAACCAAGATCACAGCTCAAAAAATGAAGTAGTTCACGTTCGTTCATCTGTTTTTTGGGTTTTTTTTTTTTATATCAAGTTCGTTCGTAATTTTTATTTATTTATTTATTTTACATTTTCAATTCAACGTCCTTCTATCTGAACCTCCTTCAATCCTCTACTTCTATCTGTCATACCACTGAACAATCACAGACATAAGTTACATTAAAAACCAGTTTTGAGGTTGAGAATAGATCTTACCACTTGAGCAACGCATCATGTTATGCTGAAAGTGAAAAAAAAAAAAAACGCGGTGCAGGTATACAGTATCTGGAAATTTTTATTCAGACGATATTAACACAAAATGTAAACAAACCGTGTCGGCCTAAAATACAACATTCAGACAAAATCTTTTAAAGTACTCAGAAAAGAACAGAACTAAAAGTAAACAGAACGTGTGGTTTTCCTCTAAATCTACACCGATTTCTTCAAAAAATGTTTAAACAAACTGCTTCTGCAGAAGCGTCTGAACTCGAAGCTCCAACCACGCTAGCCTGTAATCAGTGAACGGAAAACGTGAGCTGCGCTCAGTCTCGCGAGAGTCAACGTCACTCATGTCCCCGTTCAGAATTTGTAAACTGATCCGTTCAGTTCAGCGTTCACGAAAAATAGGAACGTGTTCAATGAAAGCCGTTCATTGAACGCGTTCGTGCACAACACTGACAACAGACAGAACGCTGAAAAATAAACTGCAGTGGTTTTGAATTTTTTTCCAGAGTTGTATATGATCCAGCTTGATCATGACCAGAATATCAGTCCAAAGTATCTGCAAAATAGTAGCAACTCCAACATCCACCCCTCTGTGCTTTGCACCTCTGACTCTGTTCCTGACAGCTTGCTTGCTGGTGTTCTGGGAGAGTTTCTGCATCGTGCTCTGATGGTTCTGTGGAGGAGGTCCATGCTTTACAACTTGAGGAGCTTCAGAGGAGCTCGGCTCCCCTGCAGGAAGAAACTGGTGCATGGTGGAGCGGCATCTGTCTTCCATGGTTGTTGGCACTGTGCTTTTTTCCCCTGCAGGTGGAATATTCTGCGCATTTCTCTGTAATAATAAACAAAAAAAAAGAGACATTCGCACATCACAGCAACCATGACACATGTCCACAAGTATCTGAGTCAACTACACCTGACATGTACAGCACAATGGCCATCAATAATGTGAGTAATTGTCACAATAATAGCAATAAAAAGCTGGCTCCAATAATCATTACACTCCTATTTTATACAGCTCACACTATTATGCTACAGGAGCCTGATGTGACGATGACGCATAAAATAATTTGTCATTGATGGGGCTACAATGAACCTTAGTGCCTCACACATTAAAGAAGGGAACTAAGACTGAGAAGATCTATTGGAAAGAATGAAGAAACTTTAATTGCACTATCCAACTTTAGTTCACCGGTAATTAGTTGAATTTGCTGGTTGCTTGACATGACAAAAGTTCTACAGTCTTTTACAGTTTTAGCCCATTTCCGTGAAAACTACTTTATAAGGTTTTAGCTAAAGCGACTATATGGACACACACCATATGGACAAAAGTACTGGGAGGCCTGCGATTTCACGAACAGGGACTTTAATCTGGAGTTGGTCCCCCTTTACAGCTTCCACTCTTCTTGGAAGGCTTTCCACAAGATTTTGGAGATTTTGTGGGAATTTGTCTCCATTCATTCTGTAGAGCGTTTATGAGGTCAGACACTGATGTTGGACGAGAAGGTCCGGATCACAATCTTTGATGAGATTTCAGGTATTTAACATCACCGACAGTTTCAAAGAATTTTCCAGAGACCACCTAAATTGTGTCTGCGAGGCAACTGTCAATCACACTGTCAATGTTTCCACATTCTTTTTTACTTTACTGGTGCTGTTACAAGTAGCTACATCTCCTGAAGATTTTAACCCTCAGAACTCAGTGTGTCAGTAAACTCTGATTTCAGTAAATATAAACGGTGTAAAACAGTCTAGAACCGGTGTTTACCCTCAGAACT
>JBBIGA010117551.1:0-10342 GCA_037576975.1 Alestes dentex | reverse complement strand
AGCATTTCACTGCATGTTGTACCTTGTATGATATTGTATGTGACAAATAAAATCTGAATCTGAATCTGAATCTATTAGGGCACTGACACATATGGGGCTGCAGCTCCTATGGGAAAAAAAGAAAAAAAAATACATCAATAAATAAAAACTTTACATCAAATACACAGTGTCAAATACAATCACACAGCAAAACACTCCACACCAAATAAACAGCATAAATAATGTACCAATTGCACAAAAAAAACCCCACACCAACCTTCTATAACCACTACCAGCAACCCCCCCTAGTGGGAACTGCTGCACGGAGCCTTAAGCCCAACCCAAAAAGAAGGAGCACGCACACACGCACGCACACACACACACACACACACACACACACACACACACACACACACACACACACACAGACAAAGAACAACCTCCAAATCAAATAATACTCCCCACCCGGGTCTCCACTTCAACCCCAACCCGTTGGGCAAGTCTCACAGTCCAGGCTAACTCAAAATACACAGAACATAACCCAAAAAACAAAACAAGCTTGTCCTCCTCCATTCCTGGAATGGTTCCCAGTAACTGCCTACTACTGCTCCGTAGACGCTCTGCTTTTTACAAAAGGGATCAAGTAGATGAGCAAATCGCTGTAAATGCCCAATCCAGCATAAACCAGATGTAGAGAGTTCAGGTGCTACACGCACTCTCACTGTAGCTCCCACCGGCTCGTGGCTCTCAGAAATTTGTGGCCACCAACACAAATACCAGAGCATGATGATTCCGTTTGCTCTACTCACTCCAACCACTGGCTGAATCAAACGCCACGCTACGTGCTATTGTTCTCCAACTCGCGTCTCCCAACACTTTTCAAGGGTCAACCACCTGAACCACCTGGTGAAGGTAATCAACTCCTAAAGGGGTAGGGCACAGCGTGGCACCTCTCCCTACTATACCTGCTACACTCACCCCCCCTTAAATGTAACCGACCCGGTGACAGGAAAACCTGCTACACCCAAGGCCTAAAGACAGCAGTGGAAGAACTAACTGTGGCATGAGCTCCGGTCCCTACATCTTCTTCCACCTGTCTAACCGCTGTGCATGGGAGGTTATAAGGATTTGAATGATATCCAGACGTTGTCCTACTGGTCCTCCTAAACCCCAAAATGTCCCCAGAGGCCGATACAACCCCATCCCTGCCACTCCCCTGTGTATGCATGACCATGTTATCATTTCCCTGTCCATTAGTGGTACGTCGCTGCTCCACAGCAGATGTGGGGATGGTGCCAACTTGCCTGTCAGAACGAGATGGATCAACATCCACCCACAGTGCAAGATCACCCTCTTCCTCTACACTACTACTTTCATCATCTTCTACAATATCTAAATCCTCTAATCTAGGCTGTGTGCCTACAGGCGTAGGTAGGGGTAAAGATGGCTCAAATGGAAGTACCCGTAACTCCTGCCGATGTATATTTTTCTCCGGGCCTACTTGGCCCCTTGGTCTAATTTGTGCCAACCTCATATAAACACCTGACCACTTCATACAGTATGCTATCCCAATAATCCTGAATCTTATGACGACCAGGCAAATGTGCCCGGCAGTACACCAACGTGCCTGAAGGTAAAATTGGAAGGGGGGCGCTTGATGCCTCGCTCGACCAGCCACAGCTGCCTCAAGATGTAACCGTGCCTGATGATAAACTGTGGAGAGATGGTCTTGGTGTTCTCTCACCCACTCTTCAGTGGTCAATTGATCTGGCGCATCTATTGTGCCAAGAAGTAAGTCAACTGGAAGTGTGGGTTTCCGGCCAAACATCAATTCATATGGTGAAAACCCAGTTGACTGATGGACCTTAGTATTATATGCAAACAGCACTTGAGGCAGATGGTGTGGCCATCTCCTCTTCTTTTCTGGAGGTAGGGTACGAAGCAAATCATGTAACATTCAATCGAACCGTTCACACTGTCCATTACCCTCTGGGTGGTACGGACTTGTACAAGACTTCTGGATGCCATACAACTGACACAACCATTGGAACAACTCTCCCTCAAAATTTCGGCCTTGGTCAGTATGGATACGCTGTGGAATGCCATCGGTCTAAAACCACTGCTCAGTAAGAACACGGGCCACAGTGGCTGCCTTTTGATCAGCTGTAGGGTACGCCTGCAAAAATTTGGAAAAGACATCAGTTACGACCAAAAGGTTTTCCTTCCCATCACTAGACTTCTCCAGTAGGGTGAAATCAATGGCTACAATTTCTAAAGGCCTAGAGGCCAACAGACTGCCCATAAATGTTCTCAATTTAGGTCGAACGTCCTTAGCGGCCAAACATCGGTGGCACTCTAGACACCAACGCTCAATGTCTTTTCGCATAAACGGCCAGTAACATCATTGCCGAACAAGTGCTGTGGTCTGTTCTACTCCCTGGTGACCATGGTCATCATGTAGGGCAGTAAGAACTTCAACTTGAAGTTGCTGAGGTAACAATAACTGTGCCACCTCCTCCCTACTACCAGGAACATGGCTTCTTCGGTACAGAACACCATCATGCTCTCGCACCTTGGACCACTGACGTACTAACTCTATAACAGCCGGTGGCTCTTTCACCCTCTCTTGTGCCGTAGGAGGCTTACCCCTCTTCCAGTACACCAAAAAGGCGCTAAGCACTTGGTCTTCAAGCTGAAGAACTTTGAGATCTGCCCTAGTACGTACAGGGGAAGCATCAATAGCCTGTATACCAGCAACCCTAGGTAACTGCTTGGCTATCACAGTACTCCTGACCTCAGCCAGAGGAGCAATTCCTGATGTTACCTCTTCTATCCTTTCTGCAGTTGGCAATACAGGCAAGCAGGACAACACATCTGCATTCCGATTACATGCACCTGGACGATATTCGATCTTAAAATCAAACAGAGCGAGCTGTGCAACCCAATGCTGCTCCACTGCACCTAGCTTAGCTGTCTGGAGGTAACAGAGAGTGTTGTTATCAGTCAAAACAGTAAATTTTACACCCAAAAGATAATCCCGATATTTTTCTGTTACTGCCCACTTTAGGGCCAGCAATTCTAGTTTCATCGCAGAATAATTGGTCATATTACGTTCTGACGGTCGCAACCCCCTACTTGCATATGCTATTGGATGTCGCAACCCTCCCTCCTGTTCTTGGGATAAAATGGCCCCTAGGCCTAACCCACTCGCATCTACCTCAAGAACAAAGGGCTTGCTAAAATCAGCATAGCCCAGGAATGGTGCACTAATCAACATCTGCTTCAAAGTATTAAAAGCCTGTTCACAGCCCCATTTCCAGTGATCTCTCAAACAAGTATTGGAGCCTGCTCTTTTCTTCTTTGGTTAGGCTGTAACTTTGCCACCAACTTATGCAGAGGGGCCGCATACCTCGCAAAGCCTTCAACAAAACATCAATAATATAATACAAACCCAAGAAAAGCACATAATTCGGTCACAGTTGAAGGTATTTTCCAGTCCCTTACAACACTGATCTTATCGGGATCTGTTGCAACTCCAGAAGCAGAGATGACATGTCCTAAAAATCTTACTTCCGGCTGGAAGAAATGACATTTCTCAAGTTTCAGTTTTAAACCCTGCTAATTCAACCTATCCAACACTAACTCTAGTCGTTCCAAGTGCTGCTGAAACGTGGATGAAAAAATCACCATGTCATCTAAATACAGGAGAAGAGAATGATAACGCTGATCATCAAAGATCCTTTCCATGAGCTGTTGGATCGTCCCTGGTGCATTACATAAGCCAAATGGCATATTTTGGAACTCGAAGAGGCCAAATGGAGTACAAAATGCTGTTTTTACTCTATCCTTTTCAGCCACAGACACCTGATTGTAGCCACTAGCAAGATCCAAAGTGGAAAACAAACAGGCACCAGAAAGGGCATCCAAAGACTCTTTCAATACGAGGCAGAGGAAGGCGTCTTTTCTTGTTTTGGCATTCAGCTGTCTATAATCAACACAAAGACGAATAGAACCATCTTTCTTCTGGACAACCACAATGGGTGAGGAATAAGGACTACAACTTGGTTTCACATCCCCTTGTTCTAACAACCCCTGAATATGTGCTTTCACATCATCATACTGGGAGGGTGGGAGCCTTCGATAGCGCTGCCGAACCGGTATATCATCCAACAACGGGATCTCATGTTCAATCAAAGCAGTGCACCCCAAGTCTCCCTCCCCACAACTAAAGGCTGCAACTATACTTCTGAAGCAACAACTTAGCCTGTTGCTGTTGCGAATCTGTCAAATTAGGCCAAGAGATGTCAACCAGACCAGGCAGCTGGAATGTGGTGGCCTCCACTGCTTGAATTAGAACAGCAGAACCTTGTGCACCCTCCTCTTCCTGAAAACACACGGGCTTGCTTACTGGGCATACATCAATCATATTCAACTGTCCCAAAATAGTACGCGGCCTTAGCCACCGAACTTGCTTCCCCACAATAACTACCGGTACCCGCACCATACCATTCCCAATGGAGAGTAAAGAACTTGGAATAATCAAATCTGGTGGCAATTGCCCTTCTCCTGGTTCAAAAAATTGACCAAAGGGCAAAGCCCTTGTCTGCATACTGCAGACACCAGCTTCATGGAGCCTGCAGGAACATGAACAGAAGGCCCGGGGGAGTGGACATTCTACCCAAACACCCAGACTCAGACAAGTCTTCAAAATGTTGACACACCAACATGGCCTGCTTCCAAACCTCAGGAACCAATGACATTATAGGGGAAGTAAACAAACTGGTGCCCTCTTGACAGAACAGTTCCTGCAAACAGCACCGAAGCACATTCATCCCCACCAACCCTGGTACCGTATCTTGTTTTGCCTTTAATGCAAGACCCGGTGGATCTTGTACCACCAGGATATCCATAGAGGGCAGCACCTTACCCAAGATTTCTACATTAAGTTCTAAGTAGCCTCGGTAGGGATTATCTAACCCATTGGCTGCTTTTAATTACAGCCATCCACAGGAGCGTGGCTGGTCTTGCCCCCACCCTTGGACATGTTCTTTAAAAAAGGTCTCGGTGATAGTAGACACCACTGACCAAGTATCAACAAGACATGTAACAGTCACACCCCACATCTTAACATCAGCCACCGGACCCTGAGCTATCAGCCCGGGGTGAGAGGGGTGTGCAGACAAAAAAGGGTCTGAGCCTAACAATCCCTAGTGCTTGGCTCCGTACACTAGAGGGTGTTAGTTTCCTGGGTGCCCAGTAGGAGGAACATTGGTGCGATTTTGTGGCATCTGCCACAACTCCCCACCTGTCCATCGCGGCCATTCTCGACCCCCTTCCCCTGTTGGACAATCCCTTACCATGTGACCAACCTGGTCACACCGCAGACAGATTGGTCGGCCATCTGGTGCAAACCGATATCGCTGAGATAAATAGCCTGGCCTACTGTTTGAGGCTGAAAGCCCAGATCCAGAAGACAAATGCTTCAAAATGTTATCTAATTGGGCTTGCTGCCTGCACAAACAGTCTAAGTTCTGTCAATTCATCGTTTGGTTTTGCTACCACAGCCTGGGTTTCAACATCCCACTCCCCTCTTACCCCCGAACTAAGATCACAAGAGAAAGCTCTGGCACATCGTGGACGGACTCCCTCCCCTTCATCAGCCCAACGGAATGCTTCTTTATGCACATCAAAAAAGGAAGAGCCAGGGTGGAGTCTAAGATATTGTTTTAACTCTCTGCGTAACATTTTATCCTGAACGTATTCTGCAAACTGATCACATAACACTGCATCAGAGTTGGGAATAGCATTTGGATTTTTTCGCTGAACAATTTCTATGAGAGCCATTAACGAGTGGGAAAACTCACGGAAGGACTGTCCTTCCTGTTGTCTACACTGAAAAAACTTTTGTTGGGCCTCAATATAGGAGTGTACACAGCCAAAGGTCTCTAATAATATTGAAAAAATCTTTTTAGGGTCTGTCCTATCAGTAACTGGATGGAGCTTAATCTCCATCTTAGCCTCCCCATCGAGGAGGTCATACAAAAAATAGGCTTGCTCACTAGGGGCCATATGTTGCACGTGCAAACATTTACGAACCTCCTCAACCCACTCCTCCACTGAAGGAAACTCTGGGCCCGACCCACCAGAAAATCTAGGAAATTTACATTCTCTTAGCACATAAACATACCTCATTTCAGATGAGCTCGCCCCCTGCTGAGCTGTTGACTCTCCCTGTTCTATGGCCCCCGGTGGAACTACATTTCCCTGATGTAGCCTTTCATTGTCTGCCTGTAGTTGTTGTAGCTGCTCTGTCAGAGACCTGACCTGTTCCTCCAAAACCTGAGACATTATGAGCACAAAAGAACAAAATTACCAACTTAGAAAATTACAGTGATATCCGTGCCGCTGTGTAGCCTTCTCTTACAGCCACTGTTTTTCCTGTAATAAATGCATTCTAACACAAAAAAACAAAGAAGAAAATGCACAAACAAGAGTTTATTCCAGCCCCAACATGGATCCTGCCGACTGCGGCAAATGTAACCACCCCTAGGATGGCAAACACTTAAAATCTTCTCCTACACACCAATACAGGCTGTTCGAGTAAAGGGACAACAATGGGTCTGACACAAATGCTCTTGTATTAAAAATAATTTATTGAATAAAAGAATCCATCAAACCTTTAGGATAGGGCATATTAGGGCACTAAAACATGTAGAGCTACAGCTCCCATGGGAAGAAAAAAAAAAAATCAATAAATTAAAAAAACTTTACATCAAATACACAGTGTCAAATACAAACACACAGCAAAACACTCCACACCAAATAAACAGCATAAATCATGTACCAATTAAACTGCACAAAAAACCCCCACACCAACCTGCTATAACCACTACAAGCAACGCCCCTAGTGGGAACTGCTGCACGGAGCCCTAAGCCCAACCCAAAAAGAAGGAGCACGCACACCCGCACGCACGCACGCACACACACACACACAAACACACACACACACACACACACACAGACCAAAACAAACAACAACCTCCAAATCAGATAATACTCCCCACACGGGTCTCCACTTCAACCCCAACCCGTTTGGCAAGTCTCACAGTCCAGGCTAACTCAAAATACACAGAGCAACAAACAAACACTTTAAAACACAGGAAACACAGTGGCTAATGAAGCTTGTCCGCCTCCATTCCTGGAACCGTTCCCAGTAACTGCCTACTACTGCTCCGTAGACGCTCTGCTTTGTACAAGAGGGATCAAGTAGATAAGCAAATCGCTGTAAATGGCAGCATAAAACAGATGTAGAGAGTTCAGGTGCTACAAGCACTCTCATTGTAGCTCCCACCGACTCGTGGCTCTCAGGATTTTGTGGCCACCAACACAAATACCAGAGCACGATGATTCCGTTTGCTCTACTCACTCCAACCACGGGCTGAATCAAACGCCACGCCACGCACTATTGTTCTCCAACTCGCATCTCCCAACACTTTTCAAGGATCAACCACCTGAACCACCTGATTAAGGTAATCAACTCCTAAAGGGGCGGGGCACAGCGTGGCGCCTCTCCCCACTATACCTGCTACAATTGTAACATGAACCCAATTCAGGATCTGCGTACAGTGCACTATTTAAGATATATAGACTGCAAATATAGACAAAGAGAATGGATAACGCATCAAAAAGAAGTATGGAAACCAAACATTAGCGCGCCCATTGCATCCTAATGCCTCTCCAAGATATCCCATCCAATATGCTGGAATATCATTTCCACTGGAAAGACAGATGTGCTCAAACACTTTACGGTAAAAACGATGTTTAAGAGGCTTGTGTTGCTGTGCTCAAACCTGTAGTAGAATGTAATCAGCTAATCAGCCAGCTGATAAAAACAGCTGATTAATCACTTTGAACTTAGCTCTTAGATTTAGCACTTAGAACTCTCCTCTGGTTCTCACAGTGTCCTGAAACTTGTTTCCTCATATTGTAAGCTAGAAAAGCATCTGCCAAATTAATTTAAGGTTATGTAATGTAATATTTATCATTGACAATATGATTTCTGAACACACCAGTACTTCTAAAACACTGATGAAGTGCATGTTTTGCTACAATAAAGGAGATTTAATTCTTCTCAAGAGGATTTAGTGCAGTGCAGAATATGGAATGTTAAATAAGAATTATTTTAGCTCATAGTTTTGATAGTATTCTTCCACGGAGTTTGTGTGTTGTAAATATACTTGTGTGTTTGCTTCTTAAAGGCTAAGTACTACAGTATGACTGCCAGTGTGGTCCGGCCCCTTTTTGTGAAAGATGCTGATATTCTGATGGTGGGATCCTTCTCTGCTAAAACGGTGGCTCATGTGGCCGTCCACGCTTCTGCCTGTGGTGTTCGTGTCCACGTCTGTGGGCTGTCTGCTGACCCTGTCCAGAGAGAGGGGATACAATCTACACTCTCCGCCATAGGTTGCAAAAGTGAGAGAGGTTCACCCGTTCGATCAAAGCTATACTAACTGTTATCACTGAATTAGGAAGATGTAGCTTATCCAACCATTAGAACATGCTGTAGCAACCCGCAGCAAGGAGAGTAAAACATCACAAAACATTTATATTAAACATATAAACAAGACTACATCTCTTCAACCCTTTAAACTCAAGCAAATCAAAGGAAATAATGCAGAAAAGGTAAATTAGGTAAATTTGATGAATTACCCCAACTCTTGCCAAGTAGCAGCGTCTGTGAATATACTTCTATTAGAAATACCACTTGTGGGCTCTAGGGACAATATACATGTTAACATTCATTACACTAAGTAGGTAAATAATTACATAACTCATAAATATATAACGGTTTTATGCAGAGATTCACTGGGTAGAGATGTTTGTGACATTGTTTTATTAGCAGTCATAACTTGAAACCTGTCTAATGAGTCTTATCTGTGTGTGAAGATGTGCAACTTCTCTCAGATGAATTTGCTGTGCTGAATGAATGGGACTCGCGCATTCAGAAGGTTCGGGTCATTTTACTGCTGCCCTCCTGCAGTGTTTCGGGGCTCAGTGACCCCATAGCGTATATTATCAATGAGAATGGAGGTACGGCAAAAGAGGAACTCAAACATCAGTTGATTGTCTTTTTTCATTAACTCTTGTTATAAACCTCACTGATTGACTATATCTTAGAACTGTCCACTTTTCACCAGACAGGGAGCTGCTGCAGGATCTATCTCAGGGCACCATCTCACACACAAAACTGGACTCAATGGTTGGCAAGCAGATGCAAGACCTTAGCCATGCACTAAGTTGTAAGTCACACACACACACACACACACACACACACACACACACATGCAAAGTAGACTATAAGCAAGTCCACACCCTCACATGCATATAACATTGCATTCACTAATGTACCAGCTAGAAATGCAGTGATGATAAAAGGTTATGCCACAATTCCTATATGATTGGCTGAGAAACATTCAGTGAGTGCCAATCTCTCCCAATAATCAGAATCAGAAAACTTTATTCACTTTATTCTAAACTGTGAACAAGCTGATAAAAAAAGAGAATGTCAAGATGGAACAGTGGCCTTCTGTGTGCAAAGGCAACTGATGACAAAATTAAACAAACCAAATACAAAAAATAAATCTTACCAAAATTAAACCGTTATACTTTGAGAAAAGAGGCCTATATATCACCCAGGTATAGATATCTGTATCTATACTTGGGTGATATATAGGCCTCTTTACAGATACAAAAACAGAACTACTTTTAAAAAGTAGCGTGGGTATCACACTATTCTATGAAATTCTCACACAAGCTTCAGCTATGACACTTTGACTCTGCAATGCAAAATGATTTGCCATCAATTATTTCAATATGTGTGTGGGTATGCATGCATGGGAGAGTCTGAATCACACTATTTCACCCCAGAGTAATTCTTTCATCCTTTTCTCTGGCTGTTTTCCTCTATCACTATGTTTCCTAGAAAGCACCACAGCTCTATTTTTTTTTAGCTTTGCTAAAAGTAATGGAGTTTTTCATTCCACATTTATATGTACATGCCCATACAACAGTAGTTAAACACACATCAGTGGCATGCTTAAGGGTGTCTGCAGCTATGTTAAGCTAGTACTTTTATGTGTAAATGATTTCATAACATTTCCTGAACTACAGTTCCCAAGGTGCATGCTGTGGTGTACTGCACATGTTCAGTGTACACAGAGGAGAACGAGCTGTTGGTGAAGAGAGCACTGGAGATTGCAAGTGTCAGGCCAAAGCTGCGGCCATTCAGGTACACACACACAAACACACTCACTTCCATTTTAAGTCAATGTCACTGGAAATCATAACAACAATTATATTTATA
>JBBIGA010117550.1:0-10343 GCA_037576975.1 Alestes dentex | reverse complement strand
AGAGAGAGAGAGAGAGAGAGAGAGAGAGAGAGAGAGAGAGAGAGAGAGAGAGAGAGAATGGATAAAGAGAAACGGCAAATAGGTAGTGACAAAAGAATCCAGAACTTGAAGAGAGAGAAATGAGAAATAAGTGGGGAGAGAGAGAGAGAGAGAGAGACAGAGAGAGAGACAGAGAGGAAGTACAATAGGTAGGCGAGAGAGGAATCCAGAACTTAAAGAAAGAGAAATAAGTAGGCTGGAGAGAAGAGCAAGAGACACACACAGAGAAAGAGAGAGAGGGAGAAAGAGAGAGAGAGAGAGAGAGACAGTAAGGACATGACAGAAAAAGATGAGAGAGAAAGAAGTAGACAACTAAAAGAGAACAAGAGAGAAAGCGATGAGAGAGAGAACAGAGAGAGACCAAAGGAAAAGGCGAGAGAGAGGAAAAAAAGAGAAAGCAAAGAAGAAGAAAAAAGAAAAGAAAGAGAGAAGAGAGAAAGAGAAAAGAGGGTTTTTAGAGAGATAGAAAGAGATAAAGTGAGAGACAGAGCTATAAAGTGGCCTAAATTCTGTATTTTCCACTGCAGTTCTCCTGATTTACTCCATTTCATTCTCTGTCAGTACAGCGGAAAACACCAAAACCCTACAGAGCTGTGGGCCCGACTGGAGTCTGTGTTGCTAGTGCTCCTTCCTTATCAGATCAACTTTGAGACACTTAAATACAAAATAGCTACGATTTGTTAGTAAATCCTACTTGCTTGCTTTCATAGTGTGTGGTACGTGTAGTTATAGGTCAGTCTATAAGTGCAGGTCAGGCCTGTCCTAGAAGAAAATGAAAGCTTTAAGTGCTGTTTATCTGATGTGGACAGTCTTGTTAGGAGGCACATTTTCTTTTAATTAAATTCAAATTCAAATAATGGTGGGACTGTTTCAAGAACAATGTTGGGAAAGCACAGTACCATTTAAAGCGGAACATAATTAATGGAACGAATAGTAATCATAAAGTTATTGATTGTATTAATGATAGCAATTGGAGCAAAAAATAAGAATAATAAAATAATGTGATTAAATTAATGTATTAATTTAATTTTTTAATTAATTTTAATAAATTAATTAATAACAATTATCAAACATAAAAATAATTAGTAAACTACATACAACAGAAATAAAGTAAAAGCATCACTATTACTAAAAATTATAAGGATAGCAATAAGGATAACAATAGCAATAATAATGCTAATAGTAATGGTTGTAGTAATAAGAAGACAAATAGAATGTACATTTTACGCACCTTACATGCAATTTAAACCGACTGACCATGAGCACAGAAAGAGACCGGGTCATAAGCATTGCCTGTTTGAGACTTTAATCCTGTAGGGCAGTTCTGCCACACTGTTAAAAGAAAAGGAGAGAAAGGGATCTCCATGAGTGTGTGTATGTGTGTGTCAGCAAGAAAAACAGCCAAAAGTGAATCTTTTTTCACTTTAATTTACAGCTTTAAATCTCTCTCTCTCTCTCTCATGCACACACAAACACACGCACACACACACACACTTACAAAATCACAGAGCTCTGCGGGAAGCCCATCATGGCCTGAGAGGTAGGGGTCTTTTTCATAACATGCTTGTGTAACGTGTGTCAGGCTGACAAACAGGGAGCATCAGGACCTGTCCAGCAGGGAAAAAGAAAACACGCTGTCCCTCATCCTCGTTCTTATCTTCTCTGTGTCTCGCCCTCTCCTGCACTTTCTCTCTCCATGTCACATCCACTTACTACCCCCCCCCAGTATCTGTCTCTCCGTGCGCTGGTTGATCAAGTCTGGGAGGAAATTAAAGGGGATTAATGGATGAGCTGTGGCAGATAACAAAAGAGAACACACACAGCGGTGCATCCTCCAGACTGTCATGCTGGCACCCACAGTTCCCACCTAAAACAAAAGGATCCAGAGGCTTTCCAGGGGGTAACATGACATGTTTGAAAAGGTTTAAATACACGAGTGTGCACGTACACACACACACACACACACACACACACACACACACACACACACACACACACACACTCCAGAGCCATGGGGATGGCCTAATCCTCACCAGTTCACAATAAGAACTCTGTGTATCCTTGGATTGACTGGGTTTTGGTGAACTCAGAAAAGAACAAAACATTCTGGGTTTCATTTGCTCAGCCTTTTACACAGTTTTAGGTGAAAATCAGACACCTAAAACTGTGTAAAAGGCCTAGAAAATGAAGCCCATACACACATTCTGCTCATGTCAAGTATGAAATTGGTAGAGCAGCCTGAACGTGCAGTTAATGGGCAATGAGCGTGGCACGTCTAAAAGAATTGCACAGAACGTTGGTGACGATGTTGAAAGGGCAGTTGATCACATAGTCCACCTGATCTATTGAAGTTTGACCAACAAGCAGCAGTTGGTTAAGACTGAGTTCCGTATGAATATCACTGAGCTTAATCTGGTTATGACTGAACTAAACCTCACTATCACTGAGATTTATCTTATGACTGAGCTCAACTTATTACTGAGGTAAACCTCTCTATAACTGACTTTAACCAGGCTATGACTGAATTAAACCTCACTATTACTGAGCTTAAACTGGCTATGACTGAATCAAACCTCACTACCATTGAGCCTAACCTGGATATGACTGAACTAAATCTCACTAATACTGAGCTAAATCTGGCTATGACTGAGCTCAGCCTCACTTTCACCGAGTTTAACCTGGCTAGCCAGTCACCCTCAGGGCTGCTTTCCATGTGCACCTTAATTATTGTTTCGCAACTTGCCAGCAAACTCACCAAAGTGCAGCATGTGACAAAAAAATTCAAGCTTCTTGTTTTCTAAATAACACAGAATCTCAGTTGCTGGTAAATATGTTTTGTTAATTCTGAAGCACTATGAGTTTATTATCAAACTTCACAAAATGTAGTCATTCCTCACCATTTCATAGATGCAGAGCTGAAATAAGCATCTAGCATTTTCTGTTTCCCAAGAAACCGAGCTAAAAACCCAGGTCTTTTACTGGATTTCTTGAATAATGCAGAAATCTGATCATTATTGCATTACTGGTGTTCATGTAAACTCGTTCAATAGATCTTTGGGCATTCCCATTTTTCTTGTACAGTAAGCCTAAACATTTGACAGTTTTTATGAATTTTGACATCCAGTCTTCTGACATTTCTGTAGGCTCTGCATTTTTACTGCGGAACTGTAGACAAAAACTGGGGTAGTATTTTGTCTTGTCAGGGCACATCCGGAGTGAGTAAACTTCAAATAATCATTATTCTCCACGTTTTAGTTTCTATTAACCCTATTTAACCCTAACCCTAAAACCTAATCCCTAACACTAGCCCTTACCCTAACCTTGACCATAACTTTAAGCCTACTAACTCTAACCCTGACCCTACCACCTATATCAAAAGTATTGAGACACCTATTTTTCAGGGTTTGGGCTAGAACGTAACCCGAATTTTGGCGGAAGTTGAAACGCACTGTAGCCTAAGTCACTTGCCGATCCTAACGCAGGGGTAAAATCATAATCTAGAATATAAAACATGACTAAGCCACAGAAAAAGGAAAAGGACATAAATAAACTGTACTTGTACACTGCACTCCCTCCGCAATACTGCATATTCTTCCGCCACGCGCAACCAAACTAGTTCTTCCACGTAGTCTGTAAGTACAATGCTAACGGTGTAAGCCGGAAACCTCATGTTTAAATTTTTTTAAAGTTTTATGGGCGTGAGCACCATGAACTCGAAACATCGTATGTCGAGAATGTCCCCGAGGACGCCCTGTTCTAACAGAGTTAATACACTCTTTTATCTCAAGTAGCAAGAAAAACTGGGGTTTCCATTATTTGGGGCCTTAAGTATCACATGCGTTTGAAAAACTAACAAAATTACACATTTATGCCTGGCTTTAAAAGGCAGAGAAAATTTCATACAAAACCTCATTTCACTATTTATATCAACTTTCGTAAATCAAGTGTAAAATGAAATCAGCTGTACTTCCTATATCTCTGCCAATTTCACGCTTGGCTTTCCAATGTATTTGTATTAAAAATGCATATGAATGAGAGAGAAAAGCACATACAGTGTGTTTCCATGCATTAAACCCTAAACTGGGCATGCAATAATAATAATAATAATTATTATTATTATTATTATTAATAATAATGTTACATTTATATAGTGCCTTTAACAATCCCAAGGATGCAACAGAGTATGGGGATTCAGGAGGTTTGAGAAAAAACTGTTTATACAATTTATACCTGAAACCAGCACAAAAGGCTTAGTACATCAGGCCCTGAGAATGAAAAAACTATACAGCTGCAGTCCCTAAAACATGCAATATAAATGGTTCTCTAAGAGTTCATCCTGAAGCACTATGGTTCTAGAGTCATTTCTGCATGGACCTCTAAAAACACAACATGTGTCCTTGAAAGTTTAAGGATTCCTAAGATCATTTCTATTCTTTAAATTCTTAAATTCTTGGCCCATACGTTTCCATACCTTAAACGTTACATTTTCTTTGGTCTTTTTGTTCTCTCAGCTTAACTGGGCATATTCAAAAACTGAATAAACCATATACTTAAAAGGTAGGTTGTATTACATTGATTTTTCAAAATGCTAAAGATGTAACTGAAGTCATTTAAAGTGGTCTGATGTCAAGTGCATTGATTCCTGAGAAACTTACTGAGCCAGAATTGTCCACAGTGTTATTGGCAGGAACCAGACCTCTGAAGTTGAATCCCTCTGAAAGCTACACTATACGGACAAAAGTATTGGGACGGCCGTCCACTAAATCAGCAGGGCCTTTAATGACATTGCATTCAAATACATAGACTTTAATATGGAGCTGGTCCCCCCTTTGCAGCTGTAACATCTGCCACTTTTCTGGGAAGACTTTCCACAAGATTTTGGAATTTTTCTATGTGAGTCTGAGCCTAGCCCATACCCTAAATTAAGAGGAGTGTCCCAATACTTTTGTCTATATAGTGTACATCACAGACAGTTATAAAAGGAGCAACAAATATACAGTCTGATGTCTGACACTTTGTATTACTACAAAGGTTTTAAGATAAGGTTAATTCTAAAATTTATTCATTCATTCATTTTCTGTAACCACTTGATCCACACTAGGGTCTCAGGTACCTGGAGCCAGTCCCGGGGTGCCCACCACAAGGCACCTAAAAAGCATCTTTATTAAAAACCATTTAAGGTGGAGAAGTCTCTGTAGGGTGTCAAAGCAACGTACAGGGGGTCCTCAAGTTACGACGGAGATCCGTTCCTTCGACAGTGATTTTTGGTGTAAGTCAAAACACTCCATAGCCTAAGTCAAAAAAGTAACCTAACACGGTTGTAAAATCTAAAAACACAACTAAGAAAAAATTCCAAAAAATGAGTGTTAAAAATTTGTTCAGAAACCATGATAAAGGCCAAAAAGCCGCCAAACAAAGCAACACAAACGGAACATTTGCGCTTAGATAAGAATACCACCTCACTCATACAGCGCGTTACTGTGTATTCTGCGTATTCTTCCGCCGTGCACCACTAAACTAGTTCACCCACGTGAGTGTCGTAACTCAGAAAATATAACATATCTCAGACTTACAGCAGACATTCATCACCATTTTAAAGAAAACTGGAGTCAGTGAGATTCTCTGCAATGTACCATTTCAAATTAAACCATTCTGACTTTGAAGCAGAAAAAGTACTCGATTAAATAATGGAATATACCCACAATACAGTGTGAACAGCATGAAATTGTTCCTTGCATTTAACCCATTCACCACATGGGCAGTGGGTAGCCACCGACGGGGCGCGTGGGGAGCAGTGTGTGTGGGGGAGTACCTTGCTCAAGGGTACCTTAGTAGTGCCACAGGCAGTCCTGGGATTCAAACCCATGGTGTTCTGATTGCAGGGGCAGCTCCCTAACCACCAGGCCACCAGCTGTGTATACTCTTTGTTGTTTCGTTCAAGTTTACTGGATCCCACAAATACATCCTACCCCCAGCTCCCAATTATTACAACAGATAAACCCTAACCCTAACAAACAACGCACTTTTCGGAACAAAATGATAAATAAAGAAGAATGCGATGTGGACTGAGAGAAGAAAAGATTTGGGTGACATCAAGAAGCAACATTTGGGCATCAAATTTATCCTGGCCAATATGGGTAGGGGGGCAAATGTTTCAGTGAGTGGACTTTGCTTTTAATCTTCAAGACACCCCCCCCACCCCCCCCAAAAAAAAAAATAACACTCGGGCAAATCAATATATAAGATATTAGATGCAGTGAATGTTCTCCAAATGGCACATCACTTGGAGCAGTTTCAAATAGCATGTTTATTTTACACAAATGCAGAGGCCTTTAAATGTTTTCACTGCAGAAATCCTAAAGACTGAACTTTCTAGGTAATCCGTATTGAGGAAAAGTGGCCAAACAGAGATATAGAATGTCCTTTGAACTTTGGAATATGTTACATGGCTGGGAGCATAATCGGCAGTAATGGTTTCACATATAGGGTTTGTGCTGTTCAATGAGGATGAAGTGGGATGAACTTGCTGACCTTGCTGGAGGGTAATGGGTTCATGCTACACATTGCTGAGGCAGTGAGGGAGGGGCTGGAGCAAACCTGGTGTTTCATTCCAGACCCTAACCCAAAGAAGAGCAGAGTTTAGCATGAACTTTTACTCCCACCCACCCAAGCCCACTCATGTTTTTTCCACCTACAACAAAATACATAAAGAAACAGCGGCTTGACACTCACAACTAAGATGATACCACACAATGCATTAAAGAGAAGGTGGGTGAAGGGTCACCCAGTAAGAACACACACACACACACACACACACATACATACACAACCTGGTCCGTTTCATGTGTGTGTTGGCCGACAATAAAGCATGGGAATGTGTGTGGGGGGTGAGGCATGGGGGAGGGTAAGAGTTCAATGTCACACTCCTCCTTTAACCTAGAACAACAACTGAATATTTTGCTTTTTTTTTTTCTCAAAAAGCAAGAAAAACAAAGTGTGACAAAAGCACCGAGGTGTTCGGGTGGGGACAGAGAGGAAGAGAAACATAGGCAGTCATCGAAAAGTTCAAGAAAAAATGTCATTAGCTATAAGAAGAAGAAAATAACAAGAGCAGGAAGAAATGGAAGATGGCTTGCATAAGAGCAGTTACATAAAAGCGGGCTGATTCAACCATCACCCAGTGATGTTTGTGTGAAATCCACTTTCTTTCCTGTATTTTTGTCCGTTTCTCTCTCTGTCCACCCAAAATATGTTAAAGGAAGACCACACTTGAGCTTTTTCAGAAGAGGTCCAGGAATAAATGCTAAATAATGGTTTGTCTTCTGGCAGGTCACCATCACCTGCCCTTTTCTCCGAAGCGCTTTGATGGACGCCTACAGAGCTTCAAAAGCACAAGTTTTTGTTGTAGCATATGCTGTGAACTACAAAGAGCTACTTCTTTTTCATCCGTTAATGCATTCCTTCTTATGGAGGGTGTCCTCATTTGGCATCATGTGTTCCTCGCTAGAACATGATTATACACCGATCAGCAACAACATTAAAACCAATGACAGGTGAAGTGAATAACATTGATTATCTCGTTCCAGTGGCACCTGTCAAGCCTGTATGCAGTACGCAGTGGTTAGTACTTACTAAAAGAGCTCAAACAAAGGACTACTGGTGAACCAGCAACAGGGTCATGGGCACTGATGCATTTGGGTAGAAATTGTAGAAATGCTGGCTATGATAGAAAGGTATAAGAACATTCAGTGCATTACAGCTTCTTGAGTATGGGGCAGTGTAGTCGCAGACTGGTTGGAGTACCCATGCTGTTCCCCAATAAAACTGCTTACAATGGAAACAGGAGCATCAAAACTGGACCACGGAGAAATGGAAGCGTAAGGCCTGGTCTGATCTCAGGTCACCTAATTGTAATTATTTTTTTTATATTATGTGGGCAGCTAGGTGCATCTGCATCACTTACCTGGGGAAGAGAAGGCACCATGATGTACTATGGGAAGAAGGCTAGCTAATGGAATGTTCACCGGGGAAACCTGATGCACACCGTAGTGGGAACCGTATTCTCTAATGGCAGTGGTGTCCTTCAGTAAGATAATGAGCCCTGTCACATGGCACAAGTTGTGTAAGACTGGTTTGCAAAACATGGCAAAGAGTTCAAGGTCTTCTCTTGGCTTGTAAATTTCCAACATCTCAATATGGTCAAGAATCTGTACAATGTGCAAGACAAACTAGTCTGATCCACGGAGGCCCCTGCTGCTTACGTCTTAGCGTCAGATACCGCAGCACACCTTCAGAGGTCTTGTGGAGTCCAGGCAATTTTGCCAGCGCAAGGGGGACCTACGCAAGGCTAGGGAGGGACGTTTAACACTATAGCTGATGTATATATATACAAAATATATATACAAATATACATACATATATTGGGTCTGAGTCCCATTTCACTATTTACTTAACAGGGACAATTCTTTTATTGCGCTTTAATGCAGTTGTTTTCAACCAGCTCTGATGCGCTCTAGCTCTCGCTCGCTCCTCCACCACACACACAATCACACACACATGTACACACTCCTGATAATAAAAGTGCAGAAGAACAGAACAACAAACAATTCAACATTTACAACAAACAACTTAAATAACAAAAAACCCCAATAACTAAGATCACCACACTAATATTTCGTAGCTTTTTTTGTGCTCAGCCACTTCACTCTAATGGGACACTTGCTAGAGCGTGCAGTCCTCTACTTCTCGGGCGTTGTCCGGGAGGGAAAAAGTGGGGGACACGCACTTGCACATACCCTATAGTTTGCATATGCAGCCTACAGCAGTTTAGCTTCGCCCATCTACACTGAAGTTATAAGGAGTGTCTCAACCTGCTCAGGCCCAATACAGAGCAACAGTTGAAAGTAATTTACATACTTCAGTCTTAAAGGCGCAGTAAAAAAAAATACAAATGGTTGCACTCTAAGAGAGTATAGAAAATGTTCAAAGTAAAAATAAATACTGAATAAAACCACACAGATGTCATAACTGGACTTCAGAGAAACAAAACAAATCCAAGGAAAATGTAGAAGTGGGGCTGTTTAACGTTGGCTGTATTTTTTTTTCACTCAACACTTTGACAAACAGACTGGGCAAGGCTTGAAATAACTCCACTAATAAGCCTATTTAAGGAAAGCCATTCTTCTTGAATAATGCCAGGCCTCTCTGAACAGTGTTGTCCTAGAAACGTCAGCTATTCATAGTCCCCTCAGAATACTTACTCATAATCCCCACCCAACGTTCAACTACCCAATCACAGACACAGTACTCTCCTAACTCAAGTTCACCATAACCAGGAAGCATATCTTTCTTAATTCCTCCCTGGATGAACACAGACCATGACTATTCCAACAAAAAAATACATAGTATTAGTGCAAAATTATTATTATCCAAATGATCTCTAACACGTTTTTTTTTTCTACAAGCCTATTTATTCTATAGCATTACGGTAGAATTTTTAGCACCTTCACACTCTCAACTTTTAAAAAAACATTTTTTCTGAACATGAAATGTGAATGAATTTCATGGCATTTACAGTTTGTTTCAGCTGAATAAGTCCCTCATATCGTTTTTTGATCCACACACATGCTCACAGTGTAGCTTCAAAAACTTTTCACCTCCCAATAAGCCAAAAGGCTTAACCCCATGTGTTAGTGTCTGGTGCAGGTCAAGCGTGCTGCAGTGTTGTGTAACGGTTTGATAAAGATACTCGACTCACATGCTTAACTGGGCAACGCTGTCCCAAAAAGAGGCCCCAGAGTCACAGAGAATCTGAGGTTAACGAGTTGACGCGGGGCTGTTAAGGGCATGAGGTTAGGAGGACCTGTGGGAAGTGTGAACCAGATAAACTATTGCAGTGTGAGCTGTGAAAAAAAAAAAAAAAGAAATGGCTCCATATGTGTTGTGAGTGCGGCAGTGTTTGTATAGCAGCTATTCTTGTGCTGTATTCCAGCTTCACTCCTGATTCAGTTTCTGATGGGATTAAACAGAGCTCACACATGCACACACTCTGCACTTAACATCACTGTTTTAATTGTAAAATAATGTAAGAGTGTTGTGTATTTTAACATTTGCAAGGTATGATAAATTATTGACATGTATTCTTTTTGAATTTTCTCCCAACATTTTTGTTCGGAATTTTGATTCAAGTGTGATCAATAATGTGTAAAACAATCTTCTTCTTTCTCGTTCGGCTTTACCCTTCAGGGGTCGCCACAGCGAATCATCTGTCTCCACTTAGCCCTATCAGCTGCATCCTCAACTCT
>JBBIGA010117549.1:0-10343 GCA_037576975.1 Alestes dentex | reverse complement strand
CAATAGAGGCGTAACGGGGGATGAACTTTGAATACCACCCCGTGAGGCCCAGAAAGGATTGTAGGGCTGTGGCGTCACGCGGGGCAGGAGCCTCTGTAATAGCTGTTACATGGTCTGGGTTAGGGCGTATACCTGAAACGGACACAATGTGGCCCAAAAACGACAATTCATTTTTTCTGAACAGACATTTTTCCACATTTAACTTAAGTCCACTTTTGTGCAGGCGGTGCAGTACCGCTTTGAGCCGTGACTCATGCAGCTCATGAGTATCAGCATAAACAACAATGTCATCTAAGTAACACTGTACACCATCCAAACCTGCCAAGACCTGTGACATAATCCTCTGAAAGGCACTCAGGGCTGAGGCGAGACCAAAAGGAACCTTTGTGAACCTAAAGAGTCCATCATGAGTAATGAATCCAGTCAGGTCTCAGCTCTCAGGGTGCAGAGGAACCTGGTGATAAGCATTTTGCAGGTCAATTGAGGAGAATATTTGTGCTCCTCGCAGCTCATGAAACACTTCCTCAATATGTGGCAGCGGGTGGCTATCCACAACCACCACTTTGTTTGGCTCACATAAATCTGGACATATTCTGAGTGTACCGGACTTGCGACGCACCACTGCTATGGGTGAAACCCATGGAGAGGAGTCGATGCGTTCGATCACACCTTCATTTTCAAGTCTCTGTAGCTCCTGAGATACTGCGTCATGAATAGCAAACGGTAGACGATGCAGTTTCTGCTGCACCAGTTGTATTTCGGGTCTCACAGTAACTTTGTGAACAAATCCAATCACTGTTCCCATCTTTGAAGCATCAGTTTCAGCATCTGTGTACTGTACAGGTACAACAGGAGTTGTTTCGGTGGTAACTTGTCCCTCTTTTATCTAAAGATGCAGAGCATTGAAAAGGTCTAGACCTAGTAAAGGAGTACCAACTGGGACAATATGAATATACTGGGATGTGCATTTAGTCTTGAATATCACCGTCAGCTCCAGACAGCCTAATATGGGTATAGGATTCTTTGTGTAAGTGGTAAGTATTTTTCTAAGCTTCAGGAGCGGAATGTGATTGAAATGGTGCTTGTAAATGTGCTCTGGGAGAATCGAGACACCAGACCCAGTATCCACCATCAGATTAACAATAACTGGAGGGCCTACTGCAGCTTTCATGGTTACATTGCACATTAATTTACTGCTCAGTGTGCTCGCATCACGTTCATCTACTAATAGCACTGTAACGGAGTCACTGGAAACTTCTCCCACATCACAGGACGCAGTCCTGGTCCTGCAAATTCTAGCAAAATGTCCGAGTTTATTACACTGTCTGCATGTGACTAGCTTAGCAGGGCATTTAGGGTAATTTGCAACATGTGTAGATGAACCACATCTGTAGCATGACCTACCAGCAGCCTTTGAGTCCGACATGACAGTAGTTTTTGTGGGTGATTTGGAAAAACCAAAAGATGTTTGTTTCTTTTGTTTCCCTCCTCGAAACGTGGTCCCACAAACCATGCCAACCACGGACTCCACCGGTCCACTGGACGAAGCTATTGTTTTAGCCTCAGCAACTGCAGTTTCAATTTGAGCCGCAGTAGTTAGAGTCTTTTCAAGTGTAATTTTATCTTCAAGCAGCAAACGCTCTCTGATCCGAGAGTTGGATGTTTTCTCCACAATTTGGTCCCGAATCTTCAGACAATGCTCCAAACTCACATGTAGCAATTAGCTCACGCAGGGCAACTGTATACTGATCTGTAGACTCACCCGCTCGTTGAGCCCTCTGACGAAACTTATTTCTCTCCGCAACGACGTTCAGCTTGGGTACAAAAAACGTTTTCAAAGCCTGCAAAGCATCGGCGTAGGAATCCCCAATCTCTGGCAGCGTGTAGAAAATGCGCTGGGCCTCCGCGCCGACCGTGTGTATTAGCAAAGCTTGCTTCCTCTTATCCTCCATGTCTTCCGCCAGGGCCAGCACGTAGTTTTCAAACATGCGTATCCATGCTGCAAAAGGCACCGTAAGCACACCTGGGCTTTGTAGAAATGCTGGGGGAGGCGCAATCCCCAAAAGAGCCATCCTCGTCACCAATATGTTGTGTAGTGGGGAAGGAAACAATTAGCAGGCGAGCTATCTTTAGGAACGTCTTTACTTCAACTCTGCAAACTCCACCTCTGCATTCAAGGAGTACAATACATCTCATCATGAGTCGCACTGCCACCTAGTGGCAGCACCTATAATAACAGGTTCACATGTATATACCACAATAAGAAAGTGACCTGTTGATTTATTTGCAAAGGCACTGGCGTGTGATTGTTCTGGAAAAAAAGCGGGGTATGAACATGTATGTCTATGTGATGTTTCTGTTCTTTTTTCCATCCTTTTCCTTCTGCAGAAGAAGCAATTTTTTGTGTATGCAGTTTGAGGTAGCCAAGGTAACCAAGAGATAAGAAAGGAAGAGGATAATTGGCACGTCTGGGAAAGATTGGCCCCACACCCAGACACTCTCCTTATCGGAGACTGGCTGAGCACCCAGGGAGAGTGAGTGTGCGGGTCTTAAGCAGGCACAGAGAGAAACAGTGTGCTAAGTCTAGAATTAATCCATAATAATAAGTAAATAGGTAAATATAGTATAATAACACTAAAAACAACTGTATAACCATATAATAATAATAGGATAAATGACATAAAAGGTTAATAGCTACAGTAATAAGGAAAATATTCTGTGGATGAGCAGTAAATGGGCAAAGCGTATGAAGAGCCTCAACACTTTCAATCTAGGACTGTGTGAGGCCCTTTTGGATTTACTTAATTCAGTAGTGGACATTGATTGCACACAGATGTTATTCATATTCAATAAACCTGTGTATTTTCTGTTGATACTGTGTGATTGAAACATGTTTTGTTAAAGTAATTTGAGCTCTTGGAACATTTTAATCCTTCGTGATTTTATCATTTTATTCCAACGCTATTCAATAACTTTTCCTCCAGTACTATTTGGTCACTTTAATACAACACAGCGTCAATTACACAGTTTTACAGTGGAGGCCTTAAAACAGATTGTTTGGATTGTTCTCTTCCAAGATGGTTGCTTGTAACCACTAGTAACCTTTCAAAACAAAATGTCTAATTTCACTGCAGTGACAGAAGGTAAAGAATTGAACAGACATTATTGTTTTAATGTAATACAAATCAACAGTGAATAAGTAATGTCAGTTTTTCAGTGTTTTATCGACTCATTCATGGCATAGAAATTAGACCTTTTCTTTTGAAAAGGGTTACAGGCAACCTTTTTGGAAGAGAACAATCCAAACATTCTGTTCAAGGCCTCTATTGTCAAGATTAAATTAAATAATTGTAATTGTAAACAATTCGATGTAACTATAGAACTGATTTGAAATGCGAAAATGCTAGTTACCATCATTTATCAGTGATCATTTATTTTAATGTCTAGTATCTTTCTATTAACTTTCTTCATCATTAACATTACCAATATTTACCCCAATTCATAATAAAAATAAACATTTGCATGTCAAAACCTTTGCATGTCAAAAAACAGTGAACAGCAATAGTGTGAGTGTAAAAAATTCCAACACTGACCTTATTGTGACATCTTGGTCCAAAACAATATTCTTAGCAGTATTCAAAATTCTTTAATCCAACTGAATTAAACTAAACATCCCATTTCACATGGCCCTTTTTAGACTGTGTACACTTCTCCATCTCTTCACTTGCAAAGACAAACAGAAACTAAAATTGAATAATGCTGCCGATCAGAGAACCTTTAGCAGAGAGGAAGAGGGGGAAAAAACTGGCCCTGTCGACAGGGAGTAAACAATTGGTGAAGCAGAAGTATAAAATGACTGACACTTTGTTTTTTGTTAGTGGACTTAACAATGGACACTGTTATTTATTGTGAGCCTCATGTGCACAACAGTGAGCTCTCCTTATTGGAGCAGTTTTGTATTCATGTTTTGGGCTTTTCTCGAGAGTTGAGTCACATCCAACTCCATTACCACCTTTTGAATCACTCAGAAGATTTATTGGAAAAAGCAGCCTGCATCTGGAGTCACCAGGTATCCCCAGGCCATCATCTGGGCAGCACTGTAATGTAAATGTAAAGATAGTATCCTCCTCCTCATTTTTTTCTGGAAGTTGTTTTTATGTTCCTGGATGGTTTTTACCATTAACCTGGACTTGTTACACCCCAGTCCCAATTCTGCCCTTGTCAGATGAGGGTCAGCACAGTGTGTGTGAAATTTTCCTTCTTTCACTATAATCACAAATTTTGAAGTGTTTTCACACTGGTGTGACCTCAAATGTAAGAGAAACAATATTTTTTCACTCTGTGGCAGAGGGGTAAAATGGGTGATTTTTCACTTTCATAATGGGAGTTCTGGAGAAAAAGCAGACTGTTCGGACTATTTGTGTGACAACTGTAACGTTGATCTCTCTGGAATCTCTGCTAAAGTAATAATGAGGACAAATGGACCTAAACAGTCCAAGTAGGATCACAAAGTTTACGGAGTATGTTTTAAAATGTAGAAAAGCCACAATCTACTCACAAAACACTCACCATGTACTCCTGCACCAAGATGTCCTCTTATGAGGGACTCCCTTCCAACATCAATGTCATCCTTAACCAATTAGCATGTGACACTACTGAAGCGAGAAACCAGGGCAGAGTCAAAAAAGTCAAAAACTATGTTCAAAATCAGTTACAGTCAAAAAGTTGAGGCAACGTTGTTTTAGTAAAGGCAGCTTCATGACCCTTGAAAGCAGTGGCCAGGGCTCTCTCTTTTCTCAAGTCCATATTCATTAAATAGACTTTTTACACCCCTCCCCTTCATTTTAAAATGGCACCCACTCTTGGCTTCATGCCCATAAGTGTACTCAGTTGAATGGTCAAAACTCGCTTCGGGGTCTCCTCCTTCCTCAATATTTCCTAATCAATTCAAGGTCAAACTTTACTTACTCAGTTCTATTCATCCTCAAATGGTAATGCCCTATGCCTTGTGTGCGTGTAAATACTCCATGGCCCCTGCACAAAGACTTACTGTCTATTGAACTTATACGGATTCTACCCCTTGAATAGCTTTTCTGCTGACCCTGTGGTTGCATGTTCTTTTAACATAAACTCACCCTTCACTTCATAACAGCTGGCTTTCCTATTTTAAGTGAAGCACTGCTCAGCTTTACCTTTAGGCCTCTTTCTCCTGCAGGCCTCAAAGGAGCACAAGCCATTTCATATATAGAAAACACAGAGGGCCTCTGCAGTTTTAAACAATTCTGAATGGGTTCTAATGGAAGAGAAGACATACTATAGTAATTTAGTATTTATATCATTAAAATCTCCATCAATCCCCCCTCTTCTGACTGCAAACACTAAACAACAGGTGGACTAGAAGATTCAAAAAGTTCCGCTGATCAAAAATAAAATTCAACAGCACACAATAAGAGCAAAGAAAATCAATAAAGAAAACAAAAATATGAGGTGAACTAGCAGAACTAGCATAATCTCCAAGGATGAGCAAAAACCTCTTGGTAATTAGGCTTTGTTTATCAGAGGCAAAATTCTTATCCTACACAAATTTATATTTACGGTAATGCCATCGTAAATAAGTTGCTAGTTCACACTCATGATTATTCTTTACCTTTAAGGATGACAAGTGAGGTGTCTGGAAAAGGTCACATGTGTAAGGAGTCAAACATCACAAAACATTAAGAATACATTTAACTCAAATCACTTAATTAGCAACATGCTAAATTAGGTAGGGTGACTAGACGTCCTCTTTACCCCGGACATGTCCTCTTTTTGAGACCTGGAAATTGCGTCTGGCCGGGATTTAAAAATTGAGCTGCCTAAACATTTGTCACGTCATGGGCATTTCTCATAAACTAAAAGTCCAGAAAGGTGGCCCAAGAGACGGCCAAGATGCACATAAAACATATCAACCTGCATTTAGAGCACAACTACTGACATGTTTTCCTTGTTTTTCTAGTTCTACAGATTTATTTAAACCCTGATCATTGCAATCAAATAACTCATGATCAATTACATGATTAATTTGAACTAATGTTGATTCTAATGAGGTCTGGCAGCTTTGGAGGTCCTTGCTGGCCCACACCTGATTTATTAGAGAGAAGATTACTGTTGGAAGAATTTTTATTCTTATTAAAGTTTCACATGTATTAATCGAGTGTTTTGCACATATTATCTTCATGTAACCTTTGAGTCTCAGAATGTATCCTCTTTATAACACAATATGTGATTATATTAAGAACACAGGCATGGCAAGAGCTGACTATGCAGCCGGTCTACCTCTGCTTAATTAATCTGATGACTGTATCCTATGTTTCTGACTTGTAGTTTTGGGGGAATTCAGTCACCTTTGTTTTCAGATGCCTCTTGGGGATGCCAGATGGAGGAATGACAGGGTGACCTTGTTTGAAGTGTCTGGGAACGAACAGAATGGAATCGAATAGAACTGTTGTGACTTGTTCCCTTGCTGCAAGAATAAATATGAACTATTGATTTTGACTCTGTCTCGTGGTGAGCTTCTTTTATTTGAGTTTATTCTGGAATTAATCTAACATCTTGGTCCTTCGAGCCGGATTCCAATATCCTTTCCGCCGTCCAGGTTCGGCCGGGTCGAAATCCATGCATGGAGAGTCCGAGACTCCTTAATTAAAGTCCTCCAGCTGAATTGCTGTCAAAAGAGGCCGACTTGCCTCTTTTGGGAGGCGGATTGGTGACGGGATCCAAAGAACCGGAGCTCACCACTGACACGGTAAGCATAAAGGGTTTTATCTTCTCTCTTGGCATTGGAGAGGGCTTTTGTTGTTGTCAGAGGCTTTCAGCAGCATTTCTGAGAGAATTGCACTCAATTGTCTAGGTTGATCACCAGTCAATTTTTTTAACGTGTTGAGGCCCTGCACCATCATGGTTCTGTCAAAAGTCTGAGACTTAGTTAATCTAAGGGAGTCCAAGGGAGAAGACAGAATAAGGTAAAATATAAAAATATAAGTCTGAGACTTAGTGATCTGAGGGACTTCAAGTGGGTCTGAGACCTAGTGATCTAAGGGACTCCAAGTCCATAGTCTTGGTGAGGAGACTACAGGAATAAATACCTCCGTGCGCACGTTAAAAGATTGCAATCAGGTAGTGTTCTAAGGAGTAGACACTACCAGTAGTCTAAGTAGAGTAGACTACAGGTAAATTCATTATAAATAAATATATAATTATAATAAAACAAAGTAAAATAATGGGTAACCGCAATAGTTCTGAGACTATGTATGTGGGTGATGAGAAGGTGATGCAGAGTAAAAATTGTGTTACATATTTAAAAATGAAAAAAAAAAAAAGAATTTGGGTTCAATGGTCGCTTGAGTGAGGAAGCATGCAGAAAGTTGGTTGGGAAGGTAGAGGCGGACAGGGAGGAAACAATAAAGGTAGAACTGATCATTGGGTGGCGCAGTGTCCAGACAGGAAAGACAGTGAAGCCAATCTTGCCCAATGACTGACGGTGATAAGGACGAGACAGATACTGTTGAGACAGAGACAGACACTGACGAGACAGATAGTGATGACACAGACACTGATGATGATTCAAGTGAAGAGACAGACGAAAATCTAAATCTATGTTGGCTAGTGAGACTAAACCAGAATTGATGCTTGAAATAAATCATGAGCCTATAACCTTCCTGTTGGACAGAGGAGCTTCCTGAACTGTGATCCATAAAAATGAATTACCAGGTGTAAAGTGATCAGGAAGGTTCATTTTTGTTAAAACAGCAAATGGAGGCTCCCACAAAACGCCTACGTCTGTGTCTCTGTCAGTTACAGACCCTGAAAATGGGAAAAAAACAGTAGAGACATCTGTGGTGGTATCAGATTCTGTACCATGTAATCTCACTGGGTGTGATTTAATGATTGACTTGGGTCTCGGAATCACTCCTCGGAGTGCAAGTTGCTGAATTAAATGGAGAACAGGCCTATGTTTTGGAGGCTTACGGTGAGCCAAAGTATTATTATTCCATTGATTAAACACTGACAGGACCAGGGACAGTGGCTGATGAATTAGCGGGGATTGGGCACTCACTCCTCCTGATTCTGATAAACAGCCAAAGGAAGACATACATTGTACTATGTATTTTAAACAGACTCCCGGACCTAACACAAAGTATGAGCTTTTTTTTTTTTTCAGAGAGGGAAACACTAAGCTCACGTTGAGAGCTGTTTATTGGAACAGGCAGGGGTTGTGTGCAGTTCACTGTTAACTCCCGCCGCACATGCACAGCTTGTATGGAGTTAGGGACTGTTAGTCACACATTTCCCTAGCTAAAACTTGTGAAGCCAATTGGGAAGATTTGGGTCCCTTCGTGAGGACTTGCCTCACTGCTGCAGACTGGGAGCCTGGTGAAAGTCCCGAAATTAAATATTCACCAAGGCTAAAAGCTTATACAAAGAACCTTTTTTGGGTTGTTCATGGGGCTTCTAGAGTTCACCTGGCAGATCAGTCGCAGTTTTGATCTGCATTTGTTCTTAGTGCCGAAAAGTCAGAAATATTAAAATATATACCCAATCAATTATGGTCTAAAGGCCCAGCTGATGTGGGTATAATAAAAGGAGTGGAGCTTGTTCAAATAACTGCTAAATCTAGTTTTCGACCACACCAGCGTCAATATCCTCTAAAGCCAGAAGCGATATTACAGCCGCCCAAAACCAGTAACTAAGACAGGTAATGTCTTTTCTGGGAATGGTAAATTTCTGGATACCACATTACACTGAAATAACTGACCCACTGGTTTAGATGATTTATTCTCAGCTTATGATGGCTGTAGAAAAGGTGCAGTGGACTCCAGAAGCAGAAGCCGCATTTGTGAAAATTAAACAGCTTCTAATGGGGTCTTCTGTTTTAGGATTACCTGACTATTCAAAACCTTTTGTTCAAACAGTGGACTGTAAAAATGGGTATATGACTTCTGTACTTACACAAGAGTTTGGAGAAAAAACAGGCCACCTCTAGGCTAGACCCAGTGGGGAGGGCTACCCCTCCCTGCGTGCAAGCCGTGCTGACTGCTTCACTCGCAGTCCAGGCATCAGCAACATTAGTGCTGTTTCATCCATTAACCCTGAAAGTGCCTCACGCTGTTGCTGTAATTTTATTACAGAACAAAATTTCTTATCACTGTCATGACATCTCTCATGCATGAATGTGTTGTTATCGCAACCACATTTGACTATAGAACAGTGTACAGGATTGAATCCTTCTACTCTCCGACCTATAGCAGAGGACGAAGAGCCGCATAATTGCCTAGCAGAAATTTCACAGGTAATAAAAACCCTGACCTTCAGGATCAGCCACTAGAGACGGCTGAATTAGAACTATTTGTTGATGGTTCAAGTAAGAAAAATCCTGATGGTACTAACGCAGTGGGTTATGCCGTAGTTACACTGGAAAAAACTATTAAGGCGGAACCTCAACCTAAACACTTGTCCGCTCAGGCAGTGGAATTAATAGCTAATACAGAAGCTTGTCGGTTTGCGAAAGGTAAAGTGGTAATATCTACACTGACAGCCAATATGCATTTTCTACATTCCATGTGTTTGCAAAACAGTGGAAAAATAGAAGTATGGTAACTTCAGGTGGTAATAAATCATAAAGCAATAAATCATAAAGATCTCACACTGGAGTTGCCTAAGGCCGTGTTACTACCCAAAGCAGTTGCGCTCTGCAAATGTGCTGCACACACAAAAGCCACAGATCGCAGATCAAGTGGCAAAAAAGGCAGCGCTTATGAAATCATGTTACCTCGTAAAGGAGACAGAATTAGATTCTGAGGTATTGCTGAATATGCAAAACCATGCGCCAAAACCAGAAATAGACAAGTGGGTGAAAAAGAAATTCATTTTACCCAAAAGCCTTTTTAGATATGCTGCCATTTTGAGCCACGGACTTAGCCATGTCTCAACAGGAGGGATGGTAAGTACAATAGATAAAGTATTTACAACATATGTCTTTACAAATTATGCTAAAACATTCTGTGCATTATGTTCTATAATAAGAAAAGGAAAATTTACAACGCCAAACTATCCTTTCCAACACATCTGTATGGAGCTGAACAAGTGTGAGGGAAAGAAATATTGTTTGGTGATAGTTGATATGTTTTCCTAATGGGTAGAAGTTTTCCCTACATTAAATCCAGATGCCATTACAGTAGCAAAGGCATTAGTAAAAGAAATTATACCTAGGTTCAGAGTCCCTGAAAGAATACAGGGTGGGCCATTTATATGGATACACCTTAATAAAATGGGAATGGTTGGTGATATTAACTTCCTGTTTGTGG
>JBBIGA010117548.1:0-10345 GCA_037576975.1 Alestes dentex | reverse complement strand
TGTGTGTGTGTGTGTGTGTGTGTGTGTGTGTGTGTGTGTGTGTGTGTGTGTGTGTGTGTGTGTGTGTTTGTTATGTATTGCTTTTGGAATTCATAGATTTTGCAAGTTCTGAACCTATTTAGTTGAAAAATGTAAATTTGAAAAATAACTTAACGTTTCTTCTTATTATTATTATTAATGTTGTTGTTGTTATTGTTATTATTATTGTTATTATATAAGAATTGTTACATTACTTATTATTGCACTAAAAATGGGAAAAGCAAACACACTCAGAGGAGAGGGGAACACACACACACACACACACACACACAGAGGAGAATACATACACTCACACAGAAAGGAGCCTCGGCCAAGACTGGAACTCCACCTGACTGACATCACCCAGCTGAGACCACCTGACTAAGACCATCTGACTGAGATCCCCTGCCCTAGGCCACGTTAAACGAATGTTCAACTAAACTTTCATTTCATTTCATTAGAAGCTCGTTTGGATGTTAATTACAGGTGGGAAACTGCACCATTTAAGAAAATGAAATATACATATTTTGGGGCAAAGTAAGATTATAATAAATCATTTTTGCAGCTTGGATGTAAATCACACAAACGTTTTAAAGACGCACTTTAGAGGAGAAACAAGTGTGTGTGTGCGTGTGTGGAAGAATGAAGTGATGGAATGTTGAAGTAAAAGAATGAAAAACAAGGAAGTACATGAGCGCCCTCTCCTGTATCCCCTGGATATCACGCCCTGTCTGGTTGCAGAGCAGTGGAACATCTCCTCAAGACGCTCTGCTTTGGCACAGTGAAATGTGTAAAATGGGAGAAAATGATGCGAAAAAATATTAATACACGGTGCTTTGCAAAAGTCTTAAGCCACGCTCGTTTCTTTATATTTTGTCTTTTTATCATGTTGCAAAAATGCTATGCTACACTCATTTTTAGCATTTTGAGTAGACTAAATGAAAGCACTGGGAACAAGGGTTTTTCTGCTGCAGACTGCAAAGTGCCTAGATAAAGGTGTTCCAACCACTCAGCATTCACCACCACCAGTATACTGATCACCGCCTGGTCTTCTAGAGTAATCTTCACCTGTTTCTGCACAGGTAACAAACAGAACCGTCCCCACACACTGCTCCCCGGGCGCCGTGTTCCTGGCTGCCTACTGCTTCACTTGGTGAATGGGTTAAACACAGAGGAAGAATGTTGTGCTGTTCACACTGTGTGCTGTGGTGTGTTCACATATGACTGAGTGGTCACTTTCACTAAACTTCATATGTATATATAGCATACATATGTATATACATAGGATGACTTGAGAAAATTTTGAGAATTTGAGAAAAATGAATCTCTAGCATTCACATCTCATAGCAGATATTGAATAACGACAAAAAATGAAAAATAAATAGATGATCTTCTGCCTCACAGACTCACAGTCTTTTGCAATACTGTTATTATTAATTAATCAGTAAAATAACCCTAATCTAGGGACAGATTCTGAACTTTAAACCCATGCCACTGCTTGTCTACATGACACTGAAAGCTGGAATTTGGCCATTATCCATTTTCAGCTAAATGTACAGAGTGTGTGTGAAGTTCGTGAGTCCAGAGTTTGTGGAATGTCCTGCATCTGAAATATCTGTCCTTTCCTCCTATGAGGACATGAGCTGCTTCAGCAATGCAGTCAATACGTTTGCTATGGGTCAGCTGCAGATGGAGCTGACCTGTAAACATCAGCCAGTTAATCTAGCAGCACTTCCCAGAATGCCGTGTGTCTTCAGGGCATATTGACAGAAGGTGGCAGTCACACTGGGCCCTTGCTCTGAGTCTGTGAGGAGCTCTGAAGCACTGCTTGAAAAAAATCATTTCTTAATTATCATTTACCTCGTATGCGCAGATACTGTGACATGCTGACAAAAACCAAGTATCAATAGAACACACACACACTCTCTCTCACACACACACACACACACACAAACACACACACAAAATCACTTACACTCACACACATATACAATCTCACACTCACACAATCTCACACTCACACACACAGACACAAACACACACACAAAATCACTCACACTCACACATACATACACACACACACACAGACACAATCACACAGGCAATCTCACACACACACACACACACACAATACCTTTGGACTTATTAAGGGTTTAAACAGCATACTCAGGCCACTAAACGTCACTTAGGCCCTTTCATGTTATTAGCACCCTCCGCGCCTTTATGTCCTTGCTTGAGTGTGTGCGTGTCCCTCCTTAAAGGAACAGTTTGGCGGAAAATTGACACAATTTTCCATGTGCTGTGATTCTGTAGCTTAAAACTGGAGCTATGAGCTTACATACACAAACACGAGAAGTCAATTGTCCCCCAAATCATTTCTATAAATACAGCCCATAACTTTTCTCAAACCACTGAAACTTCAAACAGCTCATCATTAAGGTGAAGCGGACCTGTGGATGTGGTTTAGGACAGTATGACTCAGCACCTCAGGAGTGAGAGCAGTGATCTGTCTGTAGCGGTGAAATTGGATTAATTTTTAGAGATCACATAAAAACTCATCCTAAACCACATCCACAAGTCTGTTCCACCTGGATGCAGATGTAAGTCAAGTCAAGTAGGTCTTATTGTCATTTCTACCGTGTACACACAGTACACAGTGAAACAAAACAACGTTCCTCCAGGACCACGGTGCAACACAAGAGCAGAATAGAACTGAACACAAGACCACAAGTGCACACAAGACAAAGGAGCTAGAAAAAGAACACAAGAGCAACAATACAACTAGATGAGACAAGACAAGACAACGTTCAGTGCAACTGACAACAGCTACAGTGAGGATAAATACAGTATTTTGACAGGCACTGTATTCTAGCAGCAGAGAGTTGTGTGCAAAGATGCAGAATAGCAATAAATAGGATTGTGCAAATGTAGCAGCAACATGACCGGGAATGTGCAGTATAAAAAACAGAAGAGTATTTGAACAGATAATTAAATTCTGAGTCGTTCAAGTGGTGTGTGAGTGTGTGAGTGTGTGGGGAGTACAGTTCTATGCTTCAGTTCCGACTGATGAGTCTGATGGCCTGAGTGGGTTGAGAGAAGCATGTTTGGGTGACTGCTGAATGTTGATGAAATAGCATTCGTGTATGTATGCATTTTTTTCAACATTGTGATACAAAAAAACAATTTCAAAACCTCATGAATCTATTATTTCTTTTTTGTGTTTTAAACCATTTGAAAGGACCAGCTGCCCTTACACCATGAACATTTCGGGGCCATCAGTCAACCGTGAGCTCCAGAATTCACGCCCGGACGGACTGTTTATCGTCGTCAGAGATCTCAACCATGAAAATTTCAAGTCAGTTCTCTCTAAATTCCATGAGTGTGTGGACTTTCCAATGAGGAGGGCGAATGTGCTGGATCGAGGTTCCACAAACATTGCTGGACTTCTTGACCTCAGTCAGTCAGGATCAGGGGCAGCATCTCTAGTACCACCATGCTGAGCACAGCCCCCCCCCCCCGGCCCCTTATTTCTGGACAGAGAAAGGAGTGAAATGTATTTGCACTTGTTTGCCAGGTTTATTTGCAAAGTTGAACTTAAGCCTAGCATGAAACAGAGGTCATATAGGTCGAGCTGTAGCGTCATCAGGCTCTCGAGGTATTTCAGTCTTTCAGGGCAAGTGCAGTGAACGATGAAGGCAGAAATGAGCAGGTCAGGGTCTTTAGAAGCTTCAAAGAGAGACAAACAGATCTCATCTCTAATTTCTTCAAAGAGAGACTGCAAGTGGCTTTCATTATTCCAGTCCAAACAGTAGGATGTCCTTAAATAGATTCATGACTGAAAGTCTTTCTTTTGTTTTCATGTATATTTTCTCCACACAGTTTAAAGTAGACCAGTCGCTCTGTGTGAATGGACCAATAGAAATGATGAACGGACCAATAGAAATGATTCAAAAGTGTCTTTGCATTAACAGACATTAAGGTTAAGAGCGTTTTTTGCTGTCATAATCAACATAAAGCCTTGTATATTGTGTCTGTAACATGATATATTTCTTAGGCAATTCATAAGGAAATTTAAAGTTACAAATTATATATAAGCATTTAGATTATATACATATTTATTTATTTACATATCATTTTGTTGTACCTTTGATTGGTTAATGCTATATGTGTCTCCCAATGATGAACAAAAAAGTACAGTGAAAACAGTCTGTGAATGTGTTTACCTCACACCAGGTTGGAGTGTGTCATCTTTGATCATCTAGTTTCTAGACCTTCAGTCTGCCCTCATTTAGATGGACTGTAATCATTAACTGCTGAGGCACCTGCTATTAAGTCATTTATGTGTTTGTGCATGTGTGTGGTGTTCATTTCTCTTTCAAGCACACAAACACACACACACATACATACACACACACAAACAACATTAAATGTCATAAGTCATTAAATGAGATCTTTAATGCTGTAGTATGATTTATAATTTCAGATCAGTTTCTATTTGTCTCGAACGCCCCACATGGACATAGATTAAAAAGGAGAAAATGTTTTCAGACAGCCAATTCATTAGTGTGTGACATCACACACAGACACACACACACACACGCACGCACACACATCCATCCACCAATTAATCTTAAGTGTTTGTTCAAGTGTTTGCACATTGACTTTGTGCACACACAGGAACTGGAGCAGGGTTGATTGGCAGGTCAGCTCATATGAACTTTAAGGCTTGGCCTTCAGTTCAGAAAATAAATGTCAGTTCTCCATTCAAAATAAATGAAGGGGATAAGCATCTCTAATTTCTACTTGTGCACGGATGGTATAGTACAGGTGACACAGAAAAACGGGAACTTCCAAACTATCGTCAGTTTTGTAAAGCATTTTTATCGCGTAAGCACGCTGTCTACCGTTCCACTCCTCCTTTATTACTGAATGGCGTGATTGTTTACAGCTCACAGTCCCCCTTCTGCAGTGCTGCCAACTGTACATGGCTGCCACTACGCACCTCAAAAGTTCCCGTTTTTCTGTGTCACCCTGTATATGCGCTCTGACAGAGGGGCACATGAACATTTTTGGTCATTCAGTCTGAGCAGGCATCTCAAATTTGAATGAATTGGAGGCCAATATCCATCAGGTGGTCTTTGGGTAAGCAGATCCTACTGTTTATTAGCCCGCAGTCCAGCACCTGAATGGCATCTTCAGTCCAGCACCTGAATGGCATCTTCAGTCCAGCACCTGAATAGGAGAGCTCACTCAGCTGCATCTACGTAGATACCAAATACCCTGATTGGAGTTTTATAGCATAGCAGAATATACTCTTACAATCCCACAATGTGTCACAATATTTAGCATCTCCTGTTGTATGCGACGGACAATGATGGGGTAGTTGCTCAAAAGTCCATTATGATCCATTAAAAATGACTCATTACTTAACTGTCTAAACCCACACATATATGGACCAATTCAAACCCCAGCACTAGTACAAATTACAATCATAATGCAGTAAACGTAATGAGGCCCTGAGGTTAAGGGGAAAATCTCTCTATACACAAGTTCCATAGTAGAATGACTGGCCACTTTATCAGCCTGTTTGCCGAGCTCATGGCCACTCAGGTTCATCAAGGCCTTGATCAATAGGTAATGGGTGTTCTGGTGTGTCAGTAAAAACTCAAAAATGTGTATTACACTGGTAATCCTGAGCAGGACTTGGGAAATGCTGGCCTAAATTAATACAGCAGGGAATTACCTGGAGCCAAAGTACCAATTTTAAGGTCACTGCGGGTCACATCTAATAGCTGAATGATAGAGCAAAAGGGGTAAAATGCGAAATCTCAATGCAAAAGATATACCAAGACTACATTTCCAGACATGGATGAAGACTTTGCTTCGTGCACTGTGGTGCAGTCTTGCTGGAAGAGAAAAATAAGCATGGTGGTGTCCAAAATGTCTTGGTATGCTGAAGAATTAAGATTGCCTTTCGCTGGAATTAAGGGGCCTAGCCCAAACCCTGAAGTAAGAGGTGTGTCCCAATACTTTTGTCCATATAGTCTAGCAGAGATAGCAGTTCTCAAACAGCTCAAAAAGGTTTGGTGGCTCCCAGTGTTGGTGAAATTGTGGGTCCTAGCTATTGGGAGGAACTGGAGACAAATAAACTTGCGCAGAAAACTGGGGACAGTAACTAAATACTAGCCATTGTTTGTTTGGGGGCTGTTTTTTTGGCACTCATTAAACAACTTTGTCAAGGAATATGAGAAACCCCATGATTCAGTCCCACCACCAGTTCTACAACTTCACTGGGAGACTTCTGGAAATTGCTGTTAGCCATTTTTAGCACACCACGTTGGGATATTTCGGATGTGCTGAACAAAAGTACCACTTTTTTTCCATTTTCTCAACCCATGTCTTCTAGCACTGCATCCCTGAGGTAAACACATCTCCAGACTAGCTAGACTGTTATTTCATATGTAGACATATGACATTTATTAAGAAAAAATGACATTTTATCAAATCTGACAGGTAAAGAATTGAGGTCTGCTCTTTGTGGTACTTAAAAAAGCAGATGAGTTTTACCTGTTAGCCCGTTAACCTGTTATTTAACTCGAATAAGAAGACTCGAGGATGAGTCGGCTCTTTTGAATCGGTTCTTTTCAACAAATCCAAGAACTCAAGTCCAACTTTTTGTACTCTATCTTTTCTCCCTTCTTCCATTCTCACTTTCTTTCTTCTTTAGGTGGTTCATATACTTATTTTTATTGTTCTTTTTTATGCATACCTTTTCCATACTTTTTATACTTTTTACGTACTTTGCATACGTTTTCCTTTATTTAGATCTGCCATTTACTTCGTCTTGGCCTCTTTTTTTCGTCTTTGTTTAATCACACTGCCTCAAGAGTCGAATCTTCCCATTTGTTGAGGGCTGCAGTACTTGAAGAGATCCAGCAGGAAGGAGACTTGGGTTGGTATAGAAAATGGGAAAAAGTGAGAATTTTGTTCAGCACATCCAAAATATGCCATTGCAGGGTTTTAAAAATGTCTAAAAATCATGGGGCATATTTCTTTGCAACGATGTTGTCATAGGTGACAACTTATCCCCTTATTGCCATAGGTGAACACACCACAGCACAGCACGCAGTGTGAACAATGTGAAATTCTTTCTCTGCATTTAACCCAGTCACCAAATGAAGCAGCAGGCACCAGGGAGCAGTGTCTGGGGATGGCAACTTGCTCAGTGGTACCTCAGTGGTGCCACCAGCTGTCCTGGGATTCAAACCCACAACTTTCTGATCGCAGGGGCAACTCCCTAACCACCAGGCCACCACACTGCCTCCCTTGACCGCTTCTTTCCAATCTGTTTAATCACACAGTCTCCATCTCTGAAAATGAATTGATTGATTAGTTGAATCGATTCACAGACAAAGAAATGGGAAGAATTGACTCTGTAACGGGGGGGGGGGTCGACTCTGTGAAGTGTAGAATGTGGTCTGTGAAGTGAAGAATCGACTCTGTAAAGTGACTGAAACTTCTCCAAAGTTCAGGGAACGGACTGTACCACTTTAGTCGGACCGTAGGGGGAGGGCAGAGTGGGTGGAGAGTGTTCTCTGCCGCGTGGTCCCGCCTCGGTTCAGCTCTGAAAGAACAGTTCGGGGGGTATAAAATGAACGGAGAGCGAGACATTATGCAACAGCGAGACAAGCGGAGCGAACTTGGCGCACCACTTTTCTCCTCGCACGCTCGGAGTCGTAGCGGCCGCGCTCGTGCCTGGTTCCGTGGGAGCGCGCGCTTGTGCAAGTTTCGTCCCTGAGCTGCGGCGTGGACCGCGAGCCCCCGTCTCGTCCCCTGTCTCGCGCTCTGTCCGCGCTCTGGTGGAGCGAGCCATGGCCGGAGACGGCACGGACCAGCGCGCGCTGCAGTATGAGCAAACTCTGGTGAGTTTATTAATGCATTCAAAAAGAATCACACTGCACTTTCTTCGTCCAGCTGCTTCTACATTTACACCATCACATTTATCACTGTCTGCCTGTGTTCTGCATTTTTGCGCATGAAACTTTTGTTCCGCTGCGTCTCTGTCAAAATACTGTATTCATCCAGACTTGTGCTGTAGCTATTTGAACTAAATGTTGTCTTGTCCAATTGTTTTGTTGCTGTTGTGTTTTTCTTTCACTCTCTTTCGTCCTGTCCGCACTTGTCTTGTGGTGGTCTGTTCTGTTCTTGTGTTGCACCATGGTCCTGGAGGAACCTTGTTTCGTTTCACTGTACGGTTTGTAGCCGATATGGTTGAAGCGACGACAAAACCTACTTGACTTGTGGAAAAAAACGAGAGGTTCACATGCAGACTACATTTGCATGATCATATTAATTGCTGTATACCTCAGCAGTTTTGCACATGTAACTTCTGCTTTGCTGCTAGAATTCAGTCTATGTCATAACTCTTTCTTCCTGTCTGCACTTGTGTTCTTGTGTTCTGTTTTGTTCTTGTGTTGCACCATGATCCTGGAGGAACGTGGTTTCGTTTTACTGTGTACAGTTTGTATGTGGTTGAAGCGACAATAAAACCTATTTGACGTGTCAAGGAGAAGTTCATGTGCAGACTGTGGGACTGACCCTCTTGACACCAAACTGCTTCTGGTTGTGGGTTCGTATCCCAGTACCGTCAGTGACACCACTGAGGTACCCTTGAGCACTGTCCCCACACACTGCGTCCCTTGTTGGTGGTAGGCCACTGCTTTAATTGGTGAAGAGAAAGAACTTCACAGTGTGGCTGTGCTGTGGTGTGTTCACACATGATTATAAGGGGCCACTTCGCTAAACGTTGTCTTGTCCAGTTATTTTCTTGCTCTTGGGTTTTTCTTGCATGGTTTTCTGTCCTTTCTGCATTTGTGGTGTTTTGTTGTGGTCCTGGAGGAATGTTGTTTCATTTCATTCTGTACTTTTTGTAGATGGTTGAAATTACATCATATTGTGTTTGCTTGTTTTGAATGTTTTTCATGATTGTTTATTGGTTGATCAGTGTATTACTAGTACAGTAGCTTGTGGAGGTTTGTGGATGTAAATGAGTGATGGAAAGCATCATTTTGTCTTTCCTTCAGTTGTTTCTACTACTTGTGCACTATGCACAAAAATAGTGGGACACCTGACTTTAATGACATTGCATACATAGACTTTAATATGGATAAGGCTTTCTACAAGATTTTGGAGTTTGTGCCCATTCGTTCTGTAGAGCATTTATGAGCTCTGACACTGATGTTGGATGAGAAGGCCTGGCTCGCAGTCTCCGTTCCAGTTCATCCCAAAGGTGTTGGATGAGTTTGAGGTCAGGGCCCTGTACAGGCCAGACAAGTTCTTCCACACCGAACTCATCCAGCCATGTCTTTATGGACCTTGGTTTGTGCACTGGGGTACCATTATCTGATGGATGAGTCTGACTTTGACAGGAGAACAGTACAGTTTGGTGGAGGAGGAATAATGGACTGGGGCTTGGTGAAGAGTAGTGCTGCTGAATACAAAGAAATTTTACACAATTATATTCCAACTTTGTGGCAATAGTTTGGAGACCCCCCTTTTCTGTTTCAGCATGACTGTGCCCCTGTGCACGAAGCGAGGTCCATAAAAACACGATTTGATGAGTTTGCTGTGGACCATCTTCAATGACCTGCCCATAGCTCTGACCACAACCCAACTAAGCACCTTTTGGATGAACTGGAATGTTGACTCTGAGCCAGGACCTCTTGTCCACCAGCAGTGCAGCACAAATGCTCTTTTAACTGAATGGGCACAAAATCCCACAGACACGCTCCAAAGTCTTGTGAAAAGCCTTTTCAGAAGTGTGGACACTGTTAGAACTGCAGGGGGAAGGTCAAATAGATGTTAATGCCCATGGTTTTAGAAAGGGAGATCCAGTGGGATCATATAGGTGTGAAGGCCAGGGGTCCATATATTTTTGGCCGTATAGGGGATGTGTTGTCACATACTGCTGGGTTTTTTTTTGTTTTATTTTCCCTGTGTATTGTTTACATTTTACATTTACATTTAAAGATTACATTTACATTTAAACCAATTTAAGGAATAGATTACATTTAAACCAAGTGGTTTTTCATTGTTCCTGTAAAAGTGACAAAGACTATTCTATTCTATATAGTACTGTACAGAAATCTGTCTGTCTAATCTATCTGTTTAAAGAGGGAGCAGTTTAAGTCTCTGAAAAGAAACAAAAGGGGTCAGTCAACTCAACAGGTGCATCTGTAATCTCCCTGGTCAACCATCTCTCTCTCTCTCTCTCTCTCTCTCTCTCTCTCTCTCTCTCTCTCTCTCTCTCTCTCTCTCTCTCTCTCTC
>JBBIGA010117547.1:0-10345 GCA_037576975.1 Alestes dentex | reverse complement strand
ATCAGCCTAGTAGAGCCTTGAGGTTAGCATCGGCTAAAAGCGCTGTGTTTCGGAATGTGGGGGCGAATGAAGGTGGGCTGCTCAACAAAAGTTCATACTCAATACACCCCAGGTCCATTTCACACCGAACTTCTCCTTTAACATTTAAATGCCTGTTCCAAGAAACATCTGTCATCACAAAGCCTACCCATGGTCAACATCACCCCAAACATTGTTATGAAAAATGCCACTTGTTGGAATAACCAGTACATGTGAATGTAGCTTTATTTCAGTTGTCATGAAAGTCTTAGGTAGGTGCAGTGCTGACATTTGAGTCCTAGAAGTGAGATTTGAATGCAAAGACAAAAAAATTACATGATAGAAGGCAGACATGGAATGAGCTCTGTGTCAGTTGCATCTCATTTTTAGAGTAAACAACCCTGTGTGTGTCATGTGGCCTTATGGATGCCTCCCTAAAGGAAGGTTTTACCAAAAAAAAAAAACCCAAAACACCTTACTTGAATTCACATTCTTGCCCTCAGTGTTATTGTTTTATCCAAAAGCAACTCAAAACCAAATTATTAGTGTGCTTGCTCAAGCACACAGCAGCCAAAGGCCTCCTACTCCTCCCAGGGCTTTCACAGATTTTTGATACATCTTGTCGTTCGTTTGTTATTCCCATTTTTCCGGCAGAAAAATATTGCCAAAAGTATTGCCGCCCTGAACTTTCAGATAGTCCTGCTCGGACACACTTCGTCCGAAACCCACCAAACTTCATGTGCTACCTCAGGCCAACTTCCCCGACACACAAACGCGGTCGGTGATGACCTGCACTCGTCTTTTCCTTTTCTTTCGCTCATCCCTTTTTCCCCCATTCACTTCCATTCATTTTTAACCCCATTGAAATGAATGCAGTTTCAGAAGAAGAAACTTTCAGGCTCCATACAGTGAACTACCTTATGAAACTTCATATGAGACCTCAGGCCTCGCCCCCAAAGACACACCTGTTTAAACTGAACAATATGGCCAGAAGTAATGGGACACAGGTGTCATGCAAAATTATATGGCCAAAAGTATTGGGACACACCTGTTTAAACTAAACTATATGGACAAAAGTATTGGAACATGCCTGTTTAAACTGAACTATACGGACAAAAGTATTGGGACACACCTGTTTAATCAAAACTATATGGCCAAAAGTATTGGGACAGAGCTGTTTCTGGGTGGTTGTTAAAGCATGAAAGGCAGTTGCTATGGTTTAGAAAAATTGGTCGCCATGGAGTTTCTAGGGTGTTTCTTGGTGGCAGGCCCACTTCAAAATTTCTTCAGGACACAGCTATGAGACTCGGTAGTCAACCTCAGGCCTCATCAAGAAGAAGGGGGACAAGAAGGGTCAGATGACTGCTGCATAGAGCAAGCATACTTTGCATTTTCTCTGCGGAAATGCAGTCTAGTTCTATTTGATTCTCTTTGATTTGTCCAGCTGACATTGCTCTTGGTTGGATTGATTCAGAAATCCATGTACTTTAGTAATCTAATGCGAACCTATAGGGGCAAATTTTGACTCAGTCTTGATTAGTAATAATCATGGACTCGTCAAAAGTGGTGACTGACTAGGGCAGCCATCCGGAACAGAGACCTGAGAGACCTCACAGGCACAGCACAGTAACGAGAAAAGTTTAATTCTACATGACAAAGAGAGGTTAAATGTAAAATGTTTTATAAACTGTATGTAAGATTAATATTTATGTAGGTCAATCCCTGCATAGTTGTCTATTTACTATTAAATGGTATTGTACCAGTGTTATAGCAGTGTTACTAATTTACAAATACGTTTGACTGAAAAAATATTTGAGTGTTGATTTTTCAGCATATTTGAATATTTGAATACAGCTGTCCAATGTTGTTGCTATTATTGTGGATAATCAATCATCTTCTGTAAATGCAGCAGCTATTACAGTAGACTGAAAAATAAAAGAGTATTCTTTCAGTTTTAGAATTTAAACTTCGCAGTTAAATTGCTTGGGTCGTGATACTCAGCACAAGAAAGAAATATTGTTTTTCTGCATTCCATTTACGCCTGTAAAGAAAGGCCGTCTGTCGCTGGTTCCAGCCTATCCTAATTGGCATATTAATCAAAATGCTCCATTGTTCTTGTTATAGATGTAAAACGCCTCAGCTGTGGCCTTGTATGGAACATTTTCCCAATTACCTCGAGTGTCAAACTAGCAACTGCTGTGCCCGCAGTACAAATGATGTCTATATTTGATAGAAAATAGACTATTCATTCTACTATTAATGCAGAATACTCTTTATACCAGCACTTTATACAGATTTCAACAAACAGATTTAGACTGATTTTTAACAGAATTACAGTAAAAATGACTTACAGATTGAATACTTAGAATAGAACCAGTATGGAACTGGACAGTGATACAGTTTGTCAGTACTATTCAAGTCCAACTTATTTACATTCGTGCGGCCTTCTCCTCCATGCTTTTTTTTAAATTTATTTATGGTTCACAGAGGACAGAATTAGGATAAGCAGAATTAGTTTGACCCTTGTTATTTGTTTGGTGTGTCTGTAGTTTTGAACTTTTCCTATTTCCTGTTTTTCTGATTATGGACAAATAATCAGATGTAACTAAAGTAACTAAATGAATTGTGTACTGCCTTACATTCCATTTTGATTTTTGCATAGTGTTGGCAGGAGGGTAGAGTCCTCTGTTTTATAGTGCAGAATATACACTCAAAGAATCATTACTTCATTACTTCATGCAGCAGACTCACTGTTACAGTACCTTGAGAAAGTGTTCGGCACTTTCAGTGGATACATTTTAAAATTTTATAGCAGCTCTCTAGATTGAATACATACATATGAAGGTATTTACAGACATTTAACTACTGTGTACACTACTTTGTATACACACACACACACACACACACACACACACACACTCTACAAGCTAGACGTTTGGGCCCACTCTCAAATCTTGCGACTGGGGAAGCCAAAACGTTTAGTTTTCCTTTGGCCTGATATGTCTCTTTAAAACCAATAGTCTGGACCTTTGTGACTAAATAATGTGTTACTACAGACCACTTACATTTAAGTATTTCTATCTATCTCTCTACACACACACACACACACACACACACACACACACACACACACACATATATATATATATTCATTCATTTTGTAACCGCTTAAGCCTCAGTAGGGTTGCCAGTACCTGGAGCCAACGGGCACAAACCTAGGTGTGGACACACTCATACCCAGACACACACACACACACACACATACCCACCTACGGTCAATTTAGAATCCCCAATTAACCTGACAGATATTTCTTTGGACTGTGGGAGCAACTGGGGCATATGTAAATATATATATGAAAGTGAAGTGAAAGTGACCATTTTGTCATACGTGAACAGGGCACACAGTGTGAACAGCACAAAATTCTTCCTCTTCGTTTAACTCATTCCCAAAGTGAAGCAGCGAGGAACACAGCACCCGGGGAGCAGTGTGTGGGAACGGTGCTCAAGGGTACCTCAGAGGGGCTCAGCAGTCTTGGGAATCTAACCTACGACTTCCTGATCGCAGGGTGAACACCCTAAACACTAGGCCACCCCATGTTTGTATATATATATGGAGAAAAGAGAGAGTGAGAGAGAGAGAGAGAGAGAAGAGAGAGGGATTTCTGTGTCCTTTTGTGCATTACATTTGCGAGAAGTCTATTATTCCATATGTGCCAACACATATACTTACAATAGGTTCTTTGAACAAACTGCTCTCCTTATCTTTTTCTTTATGGTATATGTATAAATTATATAGGAATAAAATGTTTTTCTAGAAACATGCAGTCAAAGCAAGAACATTATGAGAACCTTTATTTATAGAGTCAGTTCTTTCTTTGTGTGCTGTGGTTAAACGACATGATAGAACTGGTAGTTTACTGTAGCCTCAAATGGCCAGCCACCCCCACACCCAGCTTGTGCATTAATGAAATCAGTCTAAGAACGATGGCCGCAACCCTTCCTCTGTCGTCATCATAATGTAATTTGTGCCTTGAAGGTCACTCAGGCAAACTGTGTTTTTGATGGAAGGGCTGGTCAACACAAAAACAAGACGAGTCAAGCAGTCCTAATCTGTGTATCAAATACATGTAGAAAAATGCTGTGATAGCCACAAGGTTATATGTTCAGTACCTTTAGTTAGGGATCATGTATTCTATTGCGAACACCCTGGCTGATTCTAACCTTTCTATTAGAATCAAGTAGTGTACCTGTGAATGGAGTGTACCTTTTTAACCCGTCTACAGTACACAGCTAGAACACATTTGAGAGCACATTTATATTGTTTCACCTGAGATTTACCTGGATAGTAACAGCGTACTTAAAATATAACAAGAAATGTATCAAATTACTCAAGAGTATTAAGTCTTCAGTTTATCATCATATATTACTACTTTAAACACTTGCTTTTAGATACAATTCATTAGAAAAACAAAAAAGCAGCTTTACAGGAGATGGACAAAACAAGTTCAATTCATTTTGGACCATTTTTATTGGTCTGTTTAAATGTTGTTGCTGTGCAAAAAGCAACTGACAATATAAAATTATGTAAAGAAATGGAAAAACACCAAAAACTGAGATTAAGGACTTTTCTCTCCAGAGGTAACAATGTGAAAATGTATGAGGAAGTACAATTTAGTCTTTTAAAACTTTTTTTGAATGAAACACAATATATCTGGAAAACACTTCAGATGAAAGAAATCAATGCCTGCTATATTTTTGGTCTGTGTGTGCTAACGACTATAGAAGGAAGCTACTCAAAGTATTGATTCTTATCGATCCAATAAACAAAGGCCCAGAGTCTCTGCCCCTTCACACACAGTACGTCCAAGGCTGCATGAGTGATTGCCTATATCAGGGACAGTGTTCTGAGAGTACTCTCTTAAATGAAAGATGTAATGCTGTGCAAGGGCTAAATGAAGCAGCAGCTACATCCGCTGAGGGTCCTTGACTTGATTAAAGCCACGCCATGCTAATGGCCACAGAGGTGGAGTTTATGTTTGTATGTGCAAGTGAGGGGCTCTTAGGAAGAGATGGGGGAGGGCTGGACTTACCCCAAGTCTTTTTCCCCAACCTCAGCATCCCCATTGCATCATACACTGACTTACTTTACCCAGATTACAGCCTTTGAAAGATCAGTGGTAGTTGTAGACATTTAATTAACCAAACAAGAAATGTCTGTGGATGCATGTGCATACTTACAGTGTAATGGAATATAGACATGAAAATGCACCAAGTTTGAATAACTGTAACTAATGTTATGCAATTGATGCTGCATTTAGAAGTTAGCTTGAAAAAAAAAAGCAGGCATTCCCAAACCTGTCCTGGAGTGCCTTTTGTCTTCCACATTTTAGTTTTTTACACATCTACTTCAACTCAAGAACAGCTGGATAATTAACTAATAAACTTCACTCCAAGGAAAGGGGCACTGCTAGGTAAAGGTAACTGTCAATTCAATTCAATTTTATTTATATAGCACTTTTTACAACCACTGTTGTCACAAAGCAGCTTTACAGTGCCCAGGTCTGAGCCCCTAGTCAGCCGAGGGCAAGCTTTTAGGGCAAAAACTCCCTAAAGCAGGAGGAAGAAACCTTGGGAGGAACCAAGACTCAACTGTATAAGAGAATGTTTTACAGAATGTTGTTGTTATGTGATGTGTATATATTGTACAATACAAAAGAAATAAGTGAAAAGTTCATCTATAAGCAATTATTTGGTCCTACTGCTATTTTATAACGGTGATACTACTCTCGAAGAATGCTGGAGTGAATACTCTTTGAGATTTATGGACTGTGTGGATCATTTTGTATCCCTGGGTCAGTAATGACCTCTACTCTACCTGTGATTTACTGACAAGTTCCAAATCATACGTTTTTGCCTACATACATTTTCTGTCAAATATTACTGTCATGTTTGAATTGCAAAGTAAAGGTTTCAAACAGTATTGGTACATAGATGCTACATCCAAGCTAAAACTCAAGCAAGACTGTAAACCTCACCGTAATACCCCCAAGCAAAAGAGAGCTTTTGTCATGTCCTGCAATTTAGTGCCTTTGACAGTATTGTCATTTTCCTAAAATAATTTCAATTGTGCCATCAAGTTGTGGGGGATATGATGGATAAAGTCTCGCCTTTTGAAGAGGTTTTGGTCTTCAGACCTCTTAATAATTTGTTTATGATTTCTATGATTATTTCCATTCATCATCTATTTTTCCCAGCCTTAGATCTATGAAGACTCACAGAAGCCCTCTTACTTATACCATTGTCATCTCTGTGTACAGCGAGATTTTGATACTAATGGAAATCATTTCAAGATATCTTTTCTCAAAAGCGAAAACCACTGAGACCCTGAGCACATATTTGGGCATGTCACTGATGACAAAATGCCGTACAGCCTCAGAGGACTATTACCTTGCAGGAAGCTGTAATAAATGTAATTAAATTGCAAAACTACACATGAAAGGAAACCTATGTAGTCTCTTTAGTGTTCAGACACCTTTTTGACTGGCAAATTCATACATTTCTAGCTCAGAGTGTCCTGTGCAGATGAGTGGAACATAATTCATTAAGTGTAAGTTAAACTTACAGTGAAAATACCAAGGTTTGTTTCTCATCAAATATCACATAATAATTTAATCTGTTTCATATTGTTCATGCTAAATTATATGTCCTTGAAAGGGCCTGAATGAAGTATTAATACTGCACTGCTTTTTTCTCTCATATTACTGACCAGGTTGAGTTCTGATCATTTGACTCTAAAACTGCACTTTAACATACTCAGTCTCATTAAATCTCTTGCAGCCTAAAGGTAAGGTGGTGTACGACAGCTAATATCAAACTATACCAGTGCTCACTCTCGTACTGCTGATGTAGCTTGTTGAACCCATCTAACTTATTTACTTGTTTTTACCTGTTTGTATATGTCTCTGGCCATCGACATGTCTACTATATGCTGTACACACCTAAAGACCAGCAGGAAGCTATTCACATGTTTGTATAATGACAACAAACTAAAATAAAGTTAAATGTCTAAGGCTCTTCTTGCTTCTTCTTTCAGTTATCACTGCTCAGCTGTCACGCCGTAGAAATCCCCTCCTTAGACACCTTACAGCTTCATCCCTCAGCTGTCACCACCCAAGGGGCATTATTCACAGCCTCCTCCATGAGTTATCATCAATTATGGCCTCAAACCTCAAGCATCATCCTTCAAGTCCCATAACTTACAGTCTTAGGAGTTGTTAGGTATCATTTTTCATCAAAATTGTACTTGTATCACACATAGCGCACCGACTTCTCAGGCACAAATGGTTTCAGAACTTCTCAGACTGTGTTATTTTACTGGCTGACAAATGTAGCTAATAACTTTAGGCCTGAAATTATGGGAACCAGAATTATTGTGCTGTTTAAAAAATAAAAATAAAGGTGTTAAATAAAGGTAAACTACTAGTTCTCCTCATTTCCGATTTAAAATCCTGTTTTGAAGCATAGTTTTAAAGGAAATGACAAATACATCAGAATAAGAGAAATGCTGCAGTGTTTACAGAACCTGAATAATTCAAACAAAACAAATCTCTTGTTCACTCTTAAACAAACTGGCAATAATTACCTTTGAGGAACTTCTAGTAGTGTTTCACCATCCAACTGGTCTCATTGCGAGAGGCGAGAGTTGATTACAGCAGTGTTTTTGTACTTTTCCTCATTAAATAAGATTTGATCACTAATCAGTACCTCATAAAGCAGAATGAGGTGTTTATGTAAGAATTTAACAGACTCTGGCATGGAATAGAGATCATAGAGACGCTGATTTATACATAAATTGCAGTGGTCTCTTATTTTTACCATAGCTGTGTAGATATATGTCCTGAGTATTATCTTATCAGGGATTACAAATATTCCACAAATCTATAACTCATGCAAAATCATGTTTACACTTCACATGTTTTAGAAAGCATGCGTAAAAACAGGTTATTAAAATTGGTATACTGTTTTAAGAGTACTGGTCTTCTCAGATAGACACTTAAATGCTGGAGCTGGGTGAGAGAGCAGGCTTCGGGGTAGAGAGACCCTCTGTTGATGTAGCGTTTTCCTTCTAATGAGCATTGGCTGATGGATGCACAACCTATGAACGGTACACTAGCAAAGTGAGCTGTTTCCCTGACTGACAGAAGTGCTGTGTTTACCTTGCCTCTTGACAAGCAGGCGAAAGACCAGCAATCCAGCAAAGCAAGGCTGACTGACGCAGCTTGTTAGGAACCACAACAAGTTTGATAAAATGTTTAAAGATGCAGGATGCTCACAGTTTCGACAGCTCTGACTTTCTGCTTCGAATCAAAGGCTTCAAACTCATTCACCTGACGGATCCCACCGGGCATGCCATCGAATTGGCCATGCATAGACGCATGTACACTCTCTGGCTACACAGTATGTGGACACCCTTCTTAATTATTGAATTCAAAGGTTTTGGCCACACCCATTTGTACAGATGTACAAAATTAAAAATGCGTTCTTTGGAGTGAGGAATTATGCTTAATTATCTGGCAGCCTGATGTGGAGGCTAACATTGGAATTTTAGAGAGACACATGCTACCGTCAAGACGTCTTTTCTATACAGGAGCTCCATGTATATTTCAGTAGGACAATGCCAGGCCTCATTCTGCACAAATTACCAAAGCGTGGCTTTGTTAAATTAAACTTTGTGTGTTTGACTGGCCTGTCTGCAGTCTAGATCTGTCTCCAACTGAAAATGTCTAACACATTATGAAGAAGAGGATCAGACCAGAACAGCGGATCCTGTCAAATCAATCCGAACCGCGGCCATGGACTGTTAAGCAGCTCAAGTCTTGTAAACAGCAAGAATGGGAAAAATTCCTCTTGTAAAACTGCAACAATTCGTATCTTCAGTTCCCAAACGATTAAGAAGTGAAATTTCAAAAAAGAGGATGTAATCCAGTAGTAAACTTGCCTCTGTCCCAACTTTTTTGCAATGTGTTGCAGGCATCAAGTTCTAAATTTGTTTACCAAACAGAATTGTTTGCCAGTGAAAACTGAAGATCTTTTCGTTGTCCTTTTGCCTGTTAAATAAAGGTTCGAGTAAATGACCAAATAACAGACTTGTTTAGGTTTTATTGCATTTTAAAAAGTGTCCCAACGTTTTTGTTAATTACTTTAGTCTTTATTGCCTGCCTGTTTCAGAACTGAATTGTTAGTTGAAATTGGTTGTAGCCCAGTCGTACCACTGGTTGCACAATTGGTTGTAGCACAGATAATTCTACTGCAATTACAGACTATAAGATTACACTGGGAAAATATAGTTAATTTCATACTTAATATAGTTAAGTAAACTACTATCCATCTGCCACCCCAAGAGCATTGCCTTCACAAGGAAAAAAAACTCTTGCACTTATACAGTATGTACAAAATGACAAGTTTACAATTGCACCTCAAGTGTACAATCAGTCAGCTGGAGCGTGATTGCTCCTTAGAGTCAATCATGACCAAGTGCTTGAACGGCGGTGTGTGTGCGCGGCTCTCAAGACGTGTACATAATTATTTCGGCAGGGGTCTGTCCTCTGTGGTTAGTCGTCCCCCGTCTCCTTGCTGGTGGTGTCTCTGGGGCACGCTGGGAGGAAACACTGATTGGAACACCAGAAGATAACAAACTTTAAATAGGCTTTCACATACAGTATACCACTGGAGAATACACTCAGTGTCTGTTATATTAGAGATCCCTTCCTTTCAGACTTTTCTTGCTAGTTCACAGTTAGAAATGATCGATGCACAATTTGTGTTAGTTACCCTGAAGTCTATGAATCAGGTACCCTGAATTTCACAAGGATGAGAGAGGTGTTAGCTTCAGCTACGACTGATTAGGTTTAATCAGTTCCGCTTACTGTTTAGATTAACTTTGTAGTTTAAAATGACTGTGGTCCATCAGTTTCTCTGCCTCATTTGTTGTTAATTCTACATTTTTAATTTGTTGGGGTTTTTTGTGTGTCCCTGTGGAGGGATTGTCCTTAACATTTGTCAAAATCGTTATGATGGCTTGGTGTCGAAACGAAGCCCTTTTCCCAAAATCTAGAAACAACCAAGGAATGTATTAAAGGTCCATTTACCAAAATCTGTGTTGTATTTTTCCCCAGTGGTCCACTAATAGTCAGATTTCATCTTTACATTACCAACCATTCAGCAACAAGTTGTTATGATTGCTGTTACTGATGTAAATGATCTCTATCTTCTGACTGGGTGCCTTATACCTTTAACATGACTGGGCTTGGGGATCAGTCTATATATA
>JBBIGA010117546.1:0-10346 GCA_037576975.1 Alestes dentex | reverse complement strand
CTGTTGTGCTCACTGTGTGAAGAGTTTTGCAAAAGTGACCTAAGTATTGAGAAATGTGTCCTAGCGTCTGTAAAAAACTGTAAATTCAAACTGCAAACTGAAAGAGCTGTAATACTCAAAATATTTGCTATGAAATTTCTTACTGATTTTAATTTGTCTTGTATGTTTAGTTGTTTTAACGTTGTTTTTATATTTTTACGCCCAGAGCTGAGGATTTGCACTTGTAATTTGCATGTTATAACTACAAGATGGAGGCTCAAGCAGACATCTGTGCGGTGGCCTCTCCATGCGACTCAAAAATGGTACTAAATGTTTCATGTCAGTGTCCTATTTCTACTCTAAGGGTCTAAGTGTTCCGGTGCCTCACACATACACTTTTGTTTATTGTTTAGTGTCTGTTGTAACCTGCACTCTGGCGACTGTTAAATGTGGTATGTTGTTCCATGCTGCACCGTGGTCCATGGGGAAACATCTCACTATGTAAGTGTACACAGCTGCTGATGACAATAAAGTAACCGTGATTCAATCCTGACTCCTAAACTGACCTGTGACTCGACCCCCACTCGCCCTGAACTGACCAATGAATCAACTCCAACTCGCCCTTAACTTACCCATGAATCGTCTGACTCGCCCTTAACTGACCAATAAATTGACTCTGACTCGCCCTTAACTGACCAATAAATTGACTCTGTCTCGCCCTTAACTGACCCATGAATCGACTCCCACTCACCCTTAACTAACCCATGATTCATTTCTGACTCACCTTTAACTGACTCGACTTGAGAGAGAAAACCCAAAATTAAACCAATGTTGTTAGAATAGCCAATTTCTTGCGTACTACATTAATTGCACAGCTATTATTCTAGCTAGCATACCTGCTATTCAAACAACATGGTAGCCAATAGACGGGACCACAGAGGTTAGTGGTGCCCCCTGTTGGTAAAAGGGCGATAGATGGAATAAATGAAGAAAATGAACACATTTTTTTTTCTTTGAAATGATTATATTCTAGTGGTTCTCCAAAAAGAAAGAAAAACTGATGCATTGTCTGATGAGAAGGAGGTTCTGAACTCCAGTCCAGCCATAGTGGTAACTCCAGAAAAAGCTTGACTAAGGACGTGATCAAGGCTTTGCTTCAGGTTTGTCTGCAGCTCCACAAGGTGAACTATGTGTTGTGCATTAAAACCAAATATCTTTGACTGAGGAACCCAAAACAACAATTTCGTCCCTCTGCATGTCCATTTGTGCTGAGATGGACTGCGAACAAACGAAAAAAGAGAGACTAAGATTTGAGAGCCCATTTCACATTCAGATTGCACCCACTTTCCGCTCCCGTCTCACTGTGTGTTAGTGATGAGGCTCCGCATTACATTTGTCCAGATGCTCTAAATTGTCAGGCTCTGTCATTACAGACCAGGCTGTGGCCATTTCCACAAGATAAGAAAGGCGATGTGTTTTTCTTCCTTTTCCTCCCTGGATGGTGCTCTCCATCAGCCGTGCATCGTGCACATCTCAACAGGTGAATTAGCCCAGGCTTCCTGTCATAATATTGGATTTATGAACAGTGATCAATCCGTAAGCACTAGCCAAGGTCTCCAGCTCCTGGCGAAAATGGGACCTGTGATCGATGGCCAAATTAAAGGAGGGAAAACCAGCAACAATAGCAAAGGCAATAACAGTCATACAAAAGGCAGCAGTGGTTTCTCCTGGGGCCTCTGGCACTGAAGGGCGTGAGGAGTGATGGAGAGCATGTGTCACCCAGTTCAAGGCCTGAGGTCGAGTCTGGCGGTTACGAGATAGAGGAGGAAGACACGAATTTCAGGAACACGATCCCAGAGATTTTAGCGTAAAAAAAATAATAAAAATGTGGGACATAACTAATTGTGTAGTTCTGAACTGTGTTCTCAAACACACACACGCACGCACACACACACACACACACACACACACACACACACACACACACAAATATATATGTACACACACAGTACTGAAATACCTCTCCTTTCTTCATGTTTGGCTTCCAAAGACTCTCATTTTCAGTCCAGTCTGAATTAACGCTGAAAACACAGTAAAGCTGATGACACCAGATGATACCATAATATACAAACAATATAATAATATATAATACTTTAATATGGTTATGTAATGATATGCACTGCACTCTAGGACTGATCTGTGTTTCAGGTAAATTTGTAGAATATTCTTATGAGGACACCGGGTTATTTCTTGACCAGGTTTGATCATGCTGTCAGTTTTACATGAAAACGAGTTTCCTGTGGGAGCAGGTTACATGTAGCTGCGATTTAGCAACACGGCAACAGCGCAAGATGAAAAATATTAGGCTTGAGACTTACTTAATGAAAATAAATGATGCTGAGGGAAGCAGCAAAACACAATGACTAGCTTAAACAAATTCCTTGAACCAGCGGTAGTTCAAATTCCTCGGTGGACCTGAGACCCCCAGTCTGGGCTGTTTGTTCCTACTAGCATTTGGTGCCTATTTGCGATGGGACTGTGGAAAAAAAGTACAACAAATGTATGAACTAATGTATAATCTTGGGACTGTCCAGGGTGTACCCCGCCTTCAGCACCCCCCCCCCAACCCCGAGTGCGGGAATAAGGGGTAGATGATGGATGGATGGTATAATCTTGGTTCATATTTAAACCAAAATGTGATATACAATATAGTAGACGTTTTATTATGCCAGATGAGGTAGATCTTGGAAAGAAGAGGTTTCCATGATAACACAGAGCTGAGAGCCAATCAGAGCTATTGATCTCTGCATTGTGTGGCTGCTTCCTTTACTTGTTGTTGACATGTGGCACATGACATATGGTCATTCACCTGCACTCAGGTCACCTACACACAACAATGTGAGCCATCAAGGCAGGAAGACTGGATCTGAGGGGAAAAAAATCGACATAAAGCAACGTGAACAAAACCATATAGGCTTTTCACAGAACTTCTGCTCAACAAAAGACAAATTAAGAACCGTTTCACTCGTTTTCCATGACACACTGAAAGTTTTTTGGCCCACTCATAAAAATGAAACAACTTAAACCTTCTAAGAAGAATGACATAAATGCATCACGCCTCGGCTCAAGGTGAGAAAACTAACCAAGAGTGAACCTCTGGGGAGCTCGGTTCGGTGCAGTTTGTCGTGTCCCATATGGTCCTGAAACTCGTGCCGCTGGAGCGTGCTTGGGAAAAGCTGCCAAAACGAATGCAGCATAATATGAAGCTCGCGTGTGACAGGGAGTCGATAGCAATGACAGAGCATTTAACTCATAGCACCTGAATGATGTGCTGACGCATGGAAAGCACACCTCTGCTAAAGCATTGTCTTACTCAAAAGTACTTCCTTACTGGGGGGATTCATGTGTGTGAGTCAACACCAGAGGCTTCAAATGTCACAGGAAACTTTGTATTGTGATCAAACTTAAACAGGTTTGGAACTAAAATGGTACGCTTTTATTATTGTGTTGTTTAAAGTAAAAACAACTTTTTTTACTTTAAACAACACAATAATAAAACATATGATGGGAGAAGCCCAATCACGTGTGTAAGTGTGAGTGTGAGTGTGAGGGAACATAAGTGGCACTGCTGACTGTTTTGACTGAGTTGTTTTTGAAGAGAGGATCTGTAAATACATGAATTGCTGGAACAGACTTACTTGTGATTGCAAATAGTTGTACATAGTTTCATTTTTAAACAGTTTTTCAACACATTCTATTATAAGACTAATGTGTGTGTAAGCTGAAAATTTTACAATGAAATAACTTTCTGATTTAGTTTGATTTTTGGGGGGAGGGGGGGCTTAATTATACCCAAATAGTTGTTTATGTTATAAAAAAATACAAAAAATTTTTTTGTCATGCTGGCAAGGATATGCAAAAGGATATAAGACACTTGTACATTACACTGTTCAAGGCTTTAAATGTTAGAAAATAACAAGTGGGGAAAAACACACCTCAGGGATCTAAAGGTTTGAACAGACGTTACAATACGAGGGCCAGAGGAGAAGAAATCACAGGCTGATTCAAATCACAAACAGATTCAACCGCAACAGTGCAAATATGTACCCCCTCAACTCATATACACTTCATCCACCCATCCATCTTCTGAGCTGCTTATCCTTAACCAGGGTCATGGGGGTGCTGGAGTCACAGGGCAAAAGGCAGAGAAACAATCTGGACAGGTCACAGGCAAACTCATTCACTCACACTCAATCCTAGGAGCAATTTAGCATCATCAATTCGCCTGACATGCAAGTCTTTGGACTGTGGGAAGAAAACAGAGAAGCAGCACAAAACAAGCTTTGACACGACCTCAGTCAGTGCATTTGAATCACTAAGACTGCGACACATCACCCACATTGCGAGTAGCTCCGCCCACCGAGGGCAATCGTTAGGTACACGACTGAAAGAGGCAGTGAAATGAGTCATCAACAAGCTCAAGAAAACAAAACTCGAAAGTTCAGTGATAAAGAGAGAGTGGTGTTACTCTAGCAGAACAGTCCACAGGGCTGTGATCCCACTATAGCTTAAAAAAAGTTTACAAAACAATAACATGGACTGCATCACACCATATTTCTGATTCTTGACAGTTTAAACAGTGTTATGTTCTGATAGTGTTATGGTTTTTTTTTCTGCTGTTGCTGTTAAAGGAACATTTCAACATGTCTCTTGAGACCCTCAGTTTTACACCCAGTTCAAAACAGAGCATCTGTGCAAAACTGGCTAAAAGATGCTCAACTTCAGCAGTTTGAGTAGAATATGTAATCAGCCACATGTGTGACAACTCACACTTTTTTACTGTCCCCCCACCTCCCCGAGCAGCCCATAAACTGTGTGCTTCCTGTCTTCTTTTCTGCTTATGAAGACAAGTGAGAGTGTTTTCAACTGAATGGACTTCAAGAAAAGGTGTTTACACCATAAACTGTTTCTGAACAGCTCTCAGAAAACGACATACTGTTCAAATCTGTCAGGAAGCAGTCCTTCAGCCATGACTTCATTGATTTCATACAAATGGTTCTGCTTTGTAAAAGAAAGCTTAAATGGTCAAAGCCATGTGCAGCATCATGCTTAGACATATAGGCTTGAATATAGAATTTCTGTATAGTGAAAGACAAACAGACCTAATAGATCAGTGCAAGAAACTCTGGTGTCTTCAATACTGACACATGTGTCTCCTAACTGGTTTCTGCATAGAATCAATGAGTCAATATGTTGCTGCTTGTGAAGTCTTATGGGTGATAGTATGTTCACTTGTGTCCAGCTATCAATAGAAGGACTGCTTTGGCAAATGAGGCACAGCTGAGGCTGCAGTGTCATGTGCCCTTTGTCCCAGAGCCCATTAACCCCAGGCAGGGAGTGGGGGCGCGACTGTCCAGGAGGTTGGGGTGGGATATAATGCATCGCAAAAAGTAGGAGATGCAAAAGCATCTCAAAATCAGAGCGGAGGTCTTTGAAGCACTAGCAATGGAATAAACAGGCCTACATGAAATGAGTTGGATGAGAGTAGACAGAGTTCTGAGAGCTCTTCAGCTAATGAAGGTTAAGCTCTGCGTCTAAAGCTGAATATGTTGCTCTGTGTAGTGAAAAACATCAGGTAAAAAAGACACAAAAGAAAGAACAAAACACTGGCTGACCTATCCATATGGCATCTTCCAAATATACTGGTTAGGCATCAACTTATACGCTAATGATGTGATCTTATATAACATATATATAAAGGTGTTTTTCTCCACCTTAATGAAAATCCAAACATCTTTGCCAATTGACTAGATCTTGGGGGAATTGGAAAATTGTGTCGTTTGATTTTCAGGACTACTTTAATCTGCTCCTAGAGTCTGATCGCTGTACAGACTGACCCGATTAGTTCAATTCAGTTTAGAGTTAAACGAACCACTGCAGAGGTCAGTGTGTATGGTCTGGACTCAAGGCTCAAGGTGGGAAACCTCTGGGGAGAACAGTTCACAGTTCAGTTTGTCTCATCCAAACTGAGATAAGGTGGAAAAAACCACCCACCAACTCGTTCCACTCTTTTGTTTTCGGTCTCGCCAGTGTGCCTGGTGGCTTTCCAGACAGCACTTGGGCCTCGTAACCCTAAAATCAGTGTTTTAATTATAAAACCAAATGCATTCAAGCGCACAGCAATCCTTACACCCTTTCATTATCAAACTAAGCATATTAACGCAGCAGAGAGCCAAGTGGAAAAGATTACAATTTTTCCAAGCCTGCTTGTAAAGCAGCTGTAAGCTTCCCTCAAAAACAGCAGCATGCTTTCATCACAGTTTCCTTCCTAAAATACATTAGGATGTAGCATGTCTCTTTCTGCATTGTAGACACTTAAATCTCTCTCTTAAGCTCTGCTACACAAGACCAAAGAGGCCCACCGGAATACTGGGTTTCGGTTTGGGTTCACGAGATCAGGCTCAGCTGGAATAACTCTGGAATTTGATAGGTGAACATGCCCCTCTGGAAACCATGGACAATCAGTGAGATGTGCTGGGTTGGTGGAAAGGTCATTGCAAATCTTTCTCCTTGTTTCTTAAGTTTCCCCAAGAATAATCAGCAATTCCACAAAAATACACCAATAACAAACACTATGCATTACAGATAATGCACAGTAAAACACCAGTTTATCCCAGCAGTACAAGCAGTACAAGAGCTGTGAAACCATATCTGTGATGATCTCAGTCAGGTCGAGGTGGGTCAGGTTTCTGGTACAGGGTGGGTTCAAGCTTCAGTTTCATGCATACCCATAAAGATCTCCAACCGAGACTTTATTAAAGATGTCTCAGAAGGTTCAACAGACCATCTCTTACAAAATCAGTGCAATTGATGTGCCCAGTAGCTCAGTGCCAAGTAATTTGCATCAGTACATGTCCTGACTTGTGTTTTTGCCTAGTTTTCTTGTCCAGCAGATTTGCTTTGGTCTAGCGTGCCAATGCACCATGCATTCGATTTACTTTTTACGGTAATCTGCAAGTGGGCGAGTACTGGATGAAGTACATCGACTTTGTGCATCGGAAAAAGGGTTTGATCGATCAACACATTACTGTGATGATGGATCTATATAGCTCAGGAAAAAAATAAGAGACCACTGCCATTTATTTTTAAATTAGAATCTCGATGAGTATGAGAACCATATAAACGGACCTCTAACATCCACATGTGGTCAACTGAAGAAGGAGATAGCATTCACATCTCTTGCCAGGTGAGACTGAAAGTAAATGCACTGTAAGAACCACAGATACTGTTAGCTATCATGCATGTGTGCATACTCTGCGTACCTTTTGTATGGAGGCTCACAAGCTCCCAGTGTTTCTACCAGTAAAATTTCTCCATGGTGGCCCATCACACCTAAATCGTCACCAGCACACAAAAAAGAACCTCCAACGCACGTTTTGGCACCTCGCCAGTTAATTATCAGGTTTAGTGAATGTGTTTGAGGAGGAGAACCATCAAACTGTGCTGGATGCCGGCCCTCCAGGACCGAAGCTTGACACCCCTTCACTAGGGGCTTCTGATTTCCCACCTTTTTCGGGTTTAGTTGGCATGACTAGCCCAACATTAGCAATACAGTAAAGTATCTGTAATAGGCACATAACAAATAACCGACACAAAATAGAGAACATAAACAAAGATCCTAAGTGGTTTTTGGCAACCACGCTAATAAACTGCAAAGTTTTGTGATTTGTGTTCCCAATTTTGTGAATATTGTCTGTAGACATAGATATTGTATTGTAGCTTACAAATGCTTTTTATTACAATAGCGATCTGTTTTCTCAAGAGCTAATCCCTACTATGTAATCAGTTAAACAGATTTGGTCTTGGTTTGCAGAGCTCTGGTTGAACATGGTTGAAAAAGACTATGTCCCAAAAAGCTGCACATTCAGACAACGCGCTTGGTTACATCACGAAACACAATTATAATTCACCACTGCTTTTGTATCCATGTGGTATATGATTTTTTACTACAGAAGTACCTTAGTTTTTACAGTACAAAAAAAATAAAATCCAACCGAGTTCATCAGGCTTTTCTGTTGTACTTGCAAGCACACTCTGTCTCTGTCTCCATTACATTTTCTTTTAAATTAGTCTCTCTTTCCATACTTTGCTCCAAATGGAAAAAGAGTATGGTGTTTTGATTTGACTACCCCGAGCTGAGATGTGAATATTTGATTTAAAAATCCACATTGTTTCTTTTTTCTTTTCTTTTTTTTTTGCCCTGCGGTCCTTTGAACATCTGACGGGTGCTGAACCTTTTATCTCTCCAAGCAGCTGCCAGAATCAAACACCCCTTCTTGAGAAAACAACCTTCAATTATGACATCCAACAAGTCAAGAGGAAAGGCTGATTATATACTGGTATCCGTTCACCGTCTTTCAGGTGGTAGCAGTCAGTTATTTGGATCTAATTCCATGAAATGAGTTTGCACACTGACAAATATGGTATAATGTATTATATGTAAACATGTCTATTAGATATTAGATACCATGTACTTCCATCTATCTATCATTGTATGTCAAACAAGCATATATATATATATGTATATATATATATATGCGCTTCATAATTATATACAACACACACATGGTATCAGTGTAACTGAATTTGGTGCTGTACTGTAAACTGCATAGAACACCTAGTTTATTTGGGTGGCAGTAAACCCTGGTTGCAGTTTTTCAATTTAATTTTTAACTTGTGTTTATTCCTCAGAGTTGGAATGTCAGAAATGTCATGTAATTTTCAAAGCATCAGAGAAAAAAGCTGGCTTTTGAGGTGCATATTCATGCCGAAAGTGGCCAGATGCTTAAGCCTTGTCTGTTGAATCCCATGCATCTATTGTCTGGGATCGTGTGGGCCCAGGGGGACCTGCTGTTCCTCCTGTGGGCATGGTGTGAAATGAAAAGCAGGGGATGAGAGAGGTATAGATGACAGAGTGAGCTGTGCTCACTGCGGGAGCTGTGAGATGAATGAGAGGGATCGCTCTCATGCATAAGTCATACTGTCGGAGGAGTAAACCCTGAAACCACTGGCAACGTCCCAGAGGAGAAGAAAGGAGAGGAGAGCCAGAAAGGAGGAACACATTTGGAGAGTCAAAAAAGAGGAGAATATCTGGAGAGTCCGAAATGAAAGAATGTTTGGAGAGTCAGAAGGGAAGATTAGTGTGGAGAACAAAAAGAAGGAACAGTTTGGAGAACAAAAAAGTAGGAACAGTATGGAAAGCCAAAAAGAAGGAACAGTTTGGAGAACCAGAAATGAAAGACAGTTTGGAGAGTCAGAAAAGAGGAACCGTTTGGAGAACTTAAAAAGGAAGGCCAGTTTGAAGAGCCAAAATGATGAGACAGGTTGTAATCCATGATCTTTCCTTCAGGTCAAAGCACACCAGAAGAGTCTCTAAAAGCTTTATAAGCTCCATTTCTGTGGTGCTTTCAGAACGGCCAGAACTGCAACAACTGGCACTTCAATTCTCCAGATTTCAAACAAGAGCTGCGAACAGAATTTCTATCCCAGGAGGTCACAGGACAGCAGTTCTCCATCACTTCCCGCCTCTGCACTTCTCCTGGGTGGCAAAGCATGCAGCATGTCACATTGAGCTCTGGAACCATGACGATCAAAAGATGCCTGATCCAATCAAGCTTCCCTCTCTGAGACAGGAGAGGCTTAATTGAGAGATTTTCAAAGTCTCATGGTGTCAGCCTAGAGCAGGGTGAGTGCTGTGGGAGGCTGGAAGCCCTGAGAATCCTAATGAACATGTCTGAAGTGTTAAAGCTGGGTACAAATCAGCACATACATACATAGAAGGTTACCAGAAAAGGCCACTGTAATCTCTGTGGTACAGTGAATATGTCAGCCAGCTCCATAGGCCATCATATTTGCTATGGGAACAAAGAGTATTGGACAGCAACTGCTAGGAACAGGGATTCATGAAGTACAGAGAATCCAGAGAACATATTTTATCTTGAAGTTACATGACATGACATGAAAAGTCACATGACATTCAAGAATCTGGAACTAGCTCTCTCGGGCATGATACAAGGGTTCATGTGGGACCCTACAGTCAGGTCAAGTAGACAATAAGGGTTTTTATTGTCATTTCTACCAAATACACAGTGCATAGTAAAAACGAAACAACGTTCCTCCAGGACCATGGTGCAACACAAGAGCAGAACAGAACAGAACACTAGAGCAAAAAGGCCAGAACACATAAGCCGAGTTTCGGTGTGAAGTCTTGAAAAAAAAACCCAAAACACAAAAGTCTGTGAAGGTTCATTCTTTTCATTCATCCAGGGAGTCAAATCAATGTAGAAAGGAGTTCATAAGTCATCTGG
>JBBIGA010117545.1:0-10346 GCA_037576975.1 Alestes dentex | reverse complement strand
CACTCTCACTCTCACTCTCACTCTCACTCTCACTCTCACTCTCACTCTCACTCTCACTCTCACTCTCACACACACACCTCTCTTTGGTTTGTGCCACCTTAAAAGCCCATCTTAAGAGATAGAGTTAACTCTCAAACCACATGTGACACTATAATAGTATGAATGCAAGTCATTGCCAAAAGATGCATAAACATAACTGGTTATGAATGGAATCAGGCCTAAGTCATGACAATGTGGAGGTGTTTGTTAATCTCTAAAAGACTCGCTTTGTGGTCTCTAACAGACTTTGTGGTTTCTGACTCACTGTTATCTATAAACATGGACTAAAGTATGGACAAGTATGTACTGTTTACCTACGGTACCATCCAGTTGCAAACATTCATAACACTTTGCAACAGTTTAGAACATTTCCATTTCCACCTCTGGCTCCGAGTTGAATGTGTGATGATTTAGGTGCACACAATGCTAAATAATGGACTAACTGCTCTCACTCCTAAAATTTTTCCTCATTTGAGCACAATTCAGGCCGAAGGAGGACAAAGTAGGATTTCACAGTGGCTTAAATTGGCCAAGACATGACGACCTCTTCTTTAGCATTTACCACTAGCTATGAGGTTAACCTAGCAAATGAATAATGATAATTTTTTTACAGACCACTTAAGCAAGCCTATTAAAGATTCCTTAACAACTCAACATTGTTTTGATGATGTAGCATGATTTTAATTGAGACGCATTACCCTCGTACCTCTAATTTGCACAATGCTAATTAATGCAAAAAAGCTTTCGTTACTCGTGGCTCTCAATAAAGAGGAAGTTGGGGACACAGGGATGGCACAGGACAAACGGCAAAGGGCAAATGCCAACATGAAAGCCAAGGCAGATGCTGGAAATTCTGGGCTATAAAATAAACCTGGCCAGACACACTTCTTATGCCCAGGAAAAAAAAAACAACAACATGTACTAGACAAGAAGGACATATGGTCACCGTACTTTAACTCCATTAGCCTTGCTCATATGGTAAAGTGTCAGACTTCAGACTACAAACGTGTCTTGGTCGAGTTCTTCAGACTTGTTTCCGACACTGTGTGTGCTCGCGCTGTAATGAGAGCTAGATGTGATTTAGGTAAACAACATATTAAATTGTGGACTAACTGCTTTTGGTCTCAAAGTCCTTCCAAACTTGAGCACAATTCAGGCTGAAAGACAACAAAAAAGAATTTCACAGTGGCTTAAATTGGCTAAGACATGACCTTCGCTTCTTTAGTTTTTAGCACAGAGGCTATGAAGCTAACTTGGCTAACAAATAATGATCCATTTTTATAGATCATTTAAGCCCATTAACATTATTCTAAGTGAGCCCCCATCGGTTGTTAGCTACATTACTCTCATAACTGTAGTGCCGAAGTGGCAGAATCAAACTTTGGACACGAGGAAAATGGAGTACTTTTTTGCCAATTATTCCTTTCACAGCTATAGATGTAAAAACACATATTTAAAACCTCTTCAGACGAGGCCTGGGCATTCTGAAGGGTCTTGGCAGCAGTTTGCTAATTTAGCCCGGGTGGCCCCACCCTCTGGAGCCTGTAGGGGGAGAGGTGTGAAGGTGTCACTGGGTGATTTTAATTAGTTCAGTATTATGTGGAGCTTGTTATGAGAAGAGGAAAGCACATTCTCGCAGGTGTCAGTGGCACAGTGGAGTTTGTTACCACAGTGACTGCGAATATCTGCAACACAGTGACTGTGAATATCCACCAGGCTTTCAAATCAATCAATCAATCAATCATCTACCTAATCCTGAAAATCACAAATTCTAAAGAAAAAAAAAATCGTCACTGATAAAATACACTTCCGACGTGAACGGGCAGGCCAGTCGAGAAGCATAAGGCCCACTCCATGAAGGCGATAATGGCAGAACCAAGAAAAAAAAAAAAAAAAAAAGAGAAAGTCACAGATATGTAAAGCAGTGGTTACTCTTTAACTCCATTGCCTTGCTCCTATGGTATAGTGTCAAACTTCAGAGTTTTTTTCTTCATGTCCCTATTTTCATTACAGTACATAAAAGAGCTGAGAAATAAAGCTGTTGACTGGCAAACAAAAGTGAAACCAAAAAATCTCCAAGTCACGCATGTGAATTTCTATGGATCTGAAAGCAACATGACTTCTGTTTAAGCCCCCACAAATCCCACCCTGGTCTTTAAAGGAATACTCCCTTCTTTTTTCGGCCTTATCTCCATTCGCTGTGTCTGTGCTGTGCAGTCGACAACCACGGACATTGGTTTTGATGCGTTTTCCCGCACTTGAAAAAGAACCTGTTTACTCACAACAAGCTTACAGTGGAAGATAATAGGCAGTCGCCGAGTTCTGTTTAGGGCATATTTCACTACACGTTGTACTTCTTTAACTGTGTATGTGACAAAAAATCTTGAAATGTTTATGCTAAGCATGCATTTTTTGGGACTGTTTAGTGCCTGAAAAAAACCAATGACAGATTTACAGCTCAATTTGCAAAAAAGAGACCAGTTTTCTGTCCCGTCCTTTTCTGAGTGCCGTAGAATGTGTGGAGACTGTCCGTGATCATCAACGGTGTGAGACAGACACAGCAAATAGAGATTGTGATAAAGATAAGAAACCCTCTGAACAGTATAAAACAAGAAGTTCTTTAGGAGAAACGAGAGTGCAGCTTCAGTCTAAGGCCACGGCGGTTTAACCAGAGTAGGTCTGGCACTAAAGGAGAGGCAGTCTGACGGAAGAGTGTGTGGGAGTCATTATTTCAGTCCATGGGGTGTCAGTCACCCTCAGAGCATCCATGAGTGCCCAGTCCACACCTCTCTCACGGTTCTGAAACGACCATGTAAATCAAAGGGCACATAAAGAAATGATAGGTTAAAGGACGGCAGTGAAGGCATGATACCCCCCAAGACCCTTAGAACACACTAAGAAAAGCACTGCTGTGAGTGAGTGCGTGTGTGTTTAGGGGGCGCGAATAATACAGGTTTTGTGCATCAGTGGTTAGACTGAAGGTCTGTCAGTTCTTCCTCGGGGCCCTCCGAGTCATCTACAACAGGATTTTGTTGTGGTTGTTTTTGTGGTTTCCGTGATGTCGGGTGAAGCCCCTCCTCGGTGCCGATGTTGACAGTGATGTTCGTGTACAGAGGGAGGTATTCCCGAGAGATCAGCTCATACTCCAGAGAATTCATCCCATCCAGCTTCCACGTCTGCTTGGTCTTAGCCAGCATGTTAAACCTGAAAGACATAGAGTTCGTTCTTAAACAGCTGTAGCACAGCGCCTATTTAGCTATTTTTTCCCCCAAAATGCCCTCTCTAGATTTCAACTAAAGTGTAGTTGCTGCTATGAGGTTGAGCTTTACCCATTCAGCTCAATGAGAGCCTGTAGCACATGTGTTTATACCAGACTACCTACAGAGCAGCAATGGCTAAATCCAGTCCTGGAGGGCACAGTTTAGTGTTTTACCAGCTCAAACACACCTAGTTCAGTTCACCTGTTCATTGTGAGGTTTAGTGAGTGTGTCTGAGGAGGGGGACCACCACACTGTGGTGGACACTGACCCTTCAGGACTCGATTTGGCCACCCCTGCTGTAGGTTATAGCATTTAGAGCACATTATTCATTTCACATAGTTATTTTCATTGTTTTTGACTTATTCTTGTTTTTGATGATTTTACAGAGAAATATTTGCAAGGCTAAGCAAGAAAAGTGACTGGGACCAGCTGTTTAAGCACCTTTAGCTTGTCCCTCAGCAACTGAACGAGGCGTTGGACCATTCGAAGCTCCTAAGGAAGATCCTAAACTTTTCAGAGACCTCTAAAATATAAACTGTTCAGCCCTAGGAACTGTAAAAACAGCATCAGGTTTTTTTTTAAATGGTGGCATTCAATATTTATTTTAATTTATGCAGGCGTGTGAGTGTGTGAGGGGGTTATAAGATGCGTGCTTGACCTTTCTGATATAGTGTAGACATGTAGAGGAACTGTAAATAAATTCCTGGAACAGACTCACTCGTAATTGTAAACATTTTTCAATGCTTCTTATTATAATACTAATGGGTAAAGATTTTTACAGTCAAAGGAGAAATTTCTAATGTTTCTTTCTGAATTTATTTTTGTTTTTTGTTGTAAGCAATGTCCAAATAGATTATAAAATACATTTTAAACATTTGTTTATCATATTGGCTTGGTTGTGCTGAAAACAAGGATACAAGATGCTTTGTTTAAGAATTTAAATATTACAAAAGAACAAGTAATGCATAAAATGGGAAAAATACCCTCAGCGTACTAAGAGCCATCCATATCAATACATCGGTAAAGTCAAGCTACTCAGTGACAGAAACTTTGGACTTAAACCAATTATAAACCACACTAAGTCCTGAAAAACAGTAACACCTACCAGAACCTCAAGGCAAAATGATATTAAATGGCAGAGAACACATCTGATATGTCCTGTAAACTGTAAACGTAGGTACTGTGATAAACTGGTGTGTGCGCTACCGTTTCTCAACAGGCTAAAAGGGATTTTTCCCAGAAACAGTACCTATTATTGTGAGTGGAGCCTGGACAGGTAAAGTTTAAAGCATCTGATAGACACAACCTACTGTGCGCATGGACAGGAGAATGAACCAGGTCAGGACTGGCATTAGAGATGAGGAACAAAACAGGTTATAAAATGGGCTGCAGACCTTTTGGGGTTGACCTCGTTGCCCTGATCAAGCTTGTGTTTGATCATCTTGTATCGGCCAACCTTCAAGGATGGACGACTGATCGTCATTCCCCCCAGAGACACCCTGAGAACGCAAGAGAGAGAAAATGTGAAAGAGTGCACATGCTAAGTTTTACAAGACAGGCTGCAAAAACATCAATTAAATCATTGATTATAAAAGACAGTGGACAATGGAACCATTTTAACAGAATACATTAACTATTGATTATTGAATTTACATCTTACATTTACAGCATTCAACAGACGCTTTTATCCAAAGCAACTTCCATTCACTAACTACAGGGGGCAGTCTCCCTGGAGCAACTTGGGATTAAGGGTCTTGCTCAGGGACCCAGTGGTAGTGATGGGTAGTTCAGAGAGCCGGCTCTTGTGAGCCGGCACACATGACACATCACTACCTAGTGGTAGTATGCTGAAGGTAGGATTCGAACTCATGAGCTCCTGGTCCAGAGGTAAGTATCCTATCCATTAGGCCACCACCACACAAACTGGTCACTGGTGCTCTGTTTTGCACATTCTTCAAACACACACACACACATACACACCGGATTCCAATGTCGTCATCCTCGCCCCCCCAGCCCCAATAATTGTTGGGGAAGCCATTCATCTTCAGGTAATGTAGAGGCGAGAGTGCCGAAACGCCTCCAAAATACAGCTTATACGGCAACCTGGCAAACAGGAGGGTCAGAATTAATGATACACAAGTAAAAATGCTCTTTATTTGATTTATCTACAGTATTTATATCCACCTCTCTTTCTGATCACAGTTTTTGTGTATATAGCATTTTCTGAGTATTTCTGGAGAGTTATTTTGACTTATACTATATTTTAAATTGTGACCTGATCTGGCAAAATGAGTCACAGTGACCCAAAATTCAAAATTGAGGTTTTGGTATCATTGAAAATATGACTAAATAAGCTTTAAAATGATAGCTTGGTCAAAGCTATATCTCATACGGTTGTCAAGTTACAATCGTTTGAATTATGGTATCGGAGCACCATTTTCCAACTGAATAACCAAGAAAATCGCATTTACAGTTTTTCGTCAGTTTTTTGTTGATATCTTTACCAATCCATAGCAACCAAAGAGATGCAGAAATATTTTGTCAATTGACAGTAAGTAAGCGATATTCCAGGAAAAGGCATTTTTACATAGATTGCTGAACACTGACAAAGATTTCACAAAGATTGAACAGAAACAATTATGCTTTAGAGCCTTTGAGAAAGAGGGTGGCAAAATGTCAGTGCATGTGAGAGTGAGAGTGTGTGTGTGTGTGCGTGCGTGCGTGCGTGTGTATTTGTGTGTGTGAGAGAGAGAGAGAGACGGATGCCACCTAGCTTTGCTGTGTGAGCAGAACATTGGTAAACCTCCATCCCGAAAGCCTAACAGACCTGTTAGTGAACGAAACCGGCACCCTAGGGTTCTAGCTCACTCGCTAGTGCGCTGGACTCCTAGTCCATGATGCTGCTGAGTCGCAGGTTTGAGCCCGGGCGTGTGCAGGGCTGGACCGTGATTTAAGCAGTTTGATAGGTTTAAATCAGGGATTGATGTTTAAACACCATATTTGGACAGCTGAGATCGTGACGTTTCAGAGGATACCCGGAACACAGGGAAATCCTCGGTTGAAACGAGCGAGAACAGCATTTATTTTGGATGTTCTTTTGTAAGATTTGTGAGTTGCAACTCAACTTAAATAGCCACTTAAGTACATTGCCACAGTTATTTCCATGATGAAACTTTGGGAGATTAATTTTGAAGACCTTTTCTTTCATATAAGACCAAAAAAGAAAAATCGATATGTTTGATGTTTTTCAACATAATCGACCCGTGTCTAAATAAATAGAACGCCGACTTCTGACTCATTATGGCAGATCGGGTCACAATTGTTCTTGTATTTGTGTCTCTGTGCGCCTGTGCAGACGTAGCATTTTCCTACACGATCAATAAAGTTTTCTGATTACGATTTTGTTATATAATTAAAATAATGTCCTAGAAATCTCATCTCTAGTAACATCAATCCTTCATTCAAAGTTGAGTGACACAACTGAATGAACAGGCCGGGACTGACTTATATCCGAACTTGTCCATGGCGATGGCAGCATGTTTGGGGTTTTGATCACAGGTGTAGGTGTTCCGGTCGTCCTCGGGGATCAGGTCAACGTCGTGGAAGAACAGGCAGTCCCAGTTCTCCTCTCGCATTGCCTCCCGAAAGCCCACATTCATCAGCTTGGCGCGGTTAAATGTATAATTCCCGGCCTTTCAAAATAAACAAACAAATTAGCATTCAGACACCTGCACACAAACAAACCAAACAGGCACAAACAAACAATTTTGAGAAGAGAAAATTATCAGATTGAATTAAACACTGCACTAATCTCACTAGCTTTAAAAAAAAGCCAGTGATGCTAACAGCACAGCCTGTATGACAGTAAATAAATATGACACACTGTGAATACAGGTTTTGTGTGTGTGTGTGTGTGTGTGTGTGTGTGTGTGTGTGTGTGTGTGTGTGTGTGTGTGTGTGTACGCATGGGGAATTTTAACAGTTTGCCTTAGGCTGGATAAAATCCCAGCTATGCCTAAGCATTACAATGTGAAAACCTTGCCCTTTGAAAACGATGCCATACAGCTTCTAGGAATCTGAGCCCAGGACAGCTCGGAATCACAGTGGATAATTTCATTTCCTAAAGCTGCCACATATCTCCAGTATCTTCTCTTAGACCGTGGATCCCTCATGGAATACAGTCTAATCCACTGCCTTTTAACACGAGGTGGGAACATCAGAGATACTAAATTGTTTTGCTCCCATTAACCTTTACACTACACCAGTATCTCTTAGCAGGTCGACGCTGTACAAATGTCTGGAGCAACCCTGCAACATTATTGAAGCAGTGTGGGATCATCTCAACAGAGAGCAAAACAAAAAGCTTTGGAACATCCAAAGAGTTTTGGAACATCCTTCAAGAAGCCTGGAGAACTATTCCTGAAGACACTTAAATAAATGACAGGAAAGCTTGATAATTAAAGTAATTCAGATAACTAAGAGTTCAAACTGTGAACAGTGGTCACAAGGGTGGTCAGAATAAATACTGACTTTAAAACAGGTTAGAATTAAACAAACTCTGTGTTCATACTATTTTGTTCCCGACCGACTGTCTCATTTTCCTAAAAAATATAAAGAAGAGTTTTCCACAGTACTGTACAAATATGTTTTAGTTGTTACATTGTACCGCTGAAATGTTAAGAGTTATCGATCAAAACAGTCCCCCTGGAGCAACTGAGGTTTAAGTGTCTTGCATCACTGTAACCACAGGTACAAGGCCAAAGGGGGTTTCCTAGTCACCTGCTTATTTTTAAATTGTCCGTTCCACCTTAATTAGCACAGCAGTTACATTAATGTCTTTGTTTTACGAGTAAATTAATTTGCAGTAAGTTCTTAATCTATTAAATACCCAGGATTTTGTGCATATAGCATTGTGCATTGTGCATTTCAAATAGGGTATTTTTCAGAGTATTCATGAGTTTTTATTTGACTTTTAATTTAGACTTCATATTGTTCTCATCTTTGTGTCTGTGCAGTTGTATCACAAGCAGTTTCCCCCAGGATCAATAAAGTTTTCTGATTCCAGGCAGTTTTGTATTTTTTTTTTGACACAATGTGGCAGTTCATAAATCAGACGGACGCTCCATTCTGTGCGATTTAAACCCGTCTGTTAGACATTGTTACAGACATCCTGTGGTTAAAGGACATGACGTCACCTTCACATGGAAAATGAATCCTGTCCCGTCAGTCGTGTCTGAAAACTACTAGGCGAAAGCCTGACGAATGAAAGGTTTGAGTGTGTCCATTTACATAAGGGGTAAGACCTTGTGTGTGCGTGTGTGTGTTCTAAGGTCAAACACACCTATGTTTGTGTTCATATTAAAGTTAAAGATTTAAGCAATAAATCCTGCTTTGTGAAACTGGCCCCTGGTGGACGACACTGAAGTCCTGATGAAGTCACTGTTGTGTTTGTTTTAGGTGTGAATGGGCTGTGTGTGTGTGTGTACCTGGTGTATGACATAGATGCCATAGTTAAGTTGTTGTCGCTGAAGAAACGGGTGCAGGTAGTAGAGGAGGACCTTCAGATGGTGCTCTCGGTTTCTGTGGGGGATGATTACGGCAGTCCGGTGCCGAGCCTCACAGTCCGGCGGCCTGTAGCGCCCCCCGCGGACCACCAGCGGATTCTTCTGCTCAATCTGGGCAAGCTTGAGGCCAGAGCGGAAGCTGATGTGGATTGGACCACCTGTCAGAGAAGAGGAAGGGGAGAAGGAATTACTTTAATTATCGAGCAGTCCTTTTTACCAGATACCGAGGTTTATTATACAGCTCTAAATATTGAGGCTTATTATTGTTTTAAGCCCAGATATTACATTTTTTACAAGCTAATCATCCACCCACACAGTATAATTGCTTTTTGCCATATTCTTAATCTTATTTCTCCAGATCAGCATCATTCCACTGATCCCTGATTGCTTAGCAACAAGTCATTTGTAGGTTTGTCTCCATTTGAGGCAAATCTACTTTTTTGGCAGAAATCTGAAACAATATTTGGAGTCCATTTGCTTTCCTTTTTCTTAGCACAGGGGACATAATCCAACATTTAAAGTAAATAACATTACAGCTTTCTTTAATTTACGAATTATTCGGCAACTACTGTGAATTATTCAGCATCCACCATAAATTATTCCGCATTTGATATAGATGGTTCAGTATCCACTATGAATAACTGAATAACAACAATGAATTATTCAGCATCCACTATGAATTATACAACATCTACCAAAGAAAGGATGGAAAAGGGTCTTGTAAAAAATTAGGACTGTATTTAGTGCTATAACAAAACTATCAAGATAAGATAAGATAAACCTTTATAAGTCCCACAAGTGGGAAATTTGCTTAGTAACGGCAGAAAGTGGACAGTACAAAGTTAAGAGCAGCAAAATTATGGAAAACAATAGAATAGAATAAAATAAAAATAGAATAAAGTACTATGTCACAATATTATATAAAATAATTCTCAGTGTACAGTCTAAATGTACAGTATAACATCTAGGAATATAGTGTGTATAACTGTATTGTACAAAATATACATATATGTATGTAAACTGTAGGCAGACTAAATTGCACAATTTAGTATAAAACACAGTATAGTATCACAGTATAGTATAAAATAAATGTCCAGATGTACTGTCTAAAAATGTACAGTATATAATCCAGGAATACAAGTATGCACCACTATACTGTAAAAATATACATATCTGTCTGTAAACTGTAAGTAAGACAACATTGCTCATTTAGAAGTAATACTAGATGTAGGCTTGGGCAAGTTGTGTGCATGTACACAGTGAGTATCTGTAAATAAGTATATACAGAGTGGATGTATAAGTATAAGTGAAAAAGAAAACACTATAAATACACAGACAGGTACACAATGGAGTGACAGGCCTTGACAATAGCGTTAGCAATGCACCAGAAAAATTGCACATTTTATATTGCCCATTCTAAATTGCACATTCTGTCCAGCAGTAGTAGCTTCACCCAAAACATTGCACATATTGTAACAGAAAA
>JBBIGA010117544.1:0-10349 GCA_037576975.1 Alestes dentex | reverse complement strand
TCTCTCTCTCTCTCTCTCTCTCGCACACACACACACACACACACACACACACACACACACACACACACACACACACTGTCTCTGGTCTTTCTCTCCCCGCTGTCTTTTAAGGCGGTTTAAAATCGCTGAGCCTTCAATAATGCGGATTTGTCCGGCTGTTCAAAGATGAAATTTCAAAGCCAGTGGGCCACACACACACACACACACACACATCCGTGCACATCTCGGAGAGTCACTTGCCCCTTGAGTAACGGATCTCTGCAATGTCCAGGCCGTGTTTAAGAGGGATTTAGTCTCTCATTCAGATCACGCCGGGCCCTCTAATGAAACCCGGGCCACACTGTGATATAAAGACGAGCTCTCAGGAGCTCCAGACAGCTCGAACCCCACAAACTGCTGAGCTGGACTCAGGCCAGCCGCACTAATGGGCCCATGCTGTTTGGATGGTCCGAGGCCGACACTTTCAGACTGCAGTGTAATGAGAATACTGTGGACTCTGATGGGGTTTGGATTTTGATGAGGAACGACAAGCTGAACACACGAAAGACCTCATTCTAAATCCTTCCATTTCATAACATTGTTCTGTGAACTGAACTGAAGACTATGTGGACAAAAATATTGGGTCGCCTGACCATTACACCAGGAGGGGACATAAATGACATTGGATTCAAACCCGTAGACTTTAATATGGAGTTGGTCCCCCTTTGCCGCTATAACAGCTTCCACTCTCCTTGGAAGACTTTCCACAAGATTTTGGAGTTTCTGTGGGAATTTGTGAGCATTCATTCTGTAGAGCATTTATGAGATCAGACACTGATGTTGGACAAGAAGGTCTGGATCACAATCTCCTCTCCAGTTCATCCCAAAGGTGCTGGATGGGGTTGAGGTCTGGATGGGGTGCAGCCAGTCAAGTTCTTCCACACTGAACTCCTCCAGCCATGTCTTTACATGCACTTTGTGCACGGGGACACAGTCATGCTGGAATAGGTTCTTCCCCAAACTGGGTCCACAAAGTTGTAAGCATGGTGCTGTCCAGAATGTCTTGGTCTGCTGGAGCATTAAGATTCTCCTTCACTGGGGGGGGGCACCTAAGTTCAATAAGAGGTGTGTCCCAATACTTTTGACCATGTAGTGTATCTCTGCTTTTACTTTAAGACAACATATTTACACATTTTTTGAAACAACCAGTGAATTACTGTCTCATTTACTTTCAGTTAATATACTTCTTCTTGTTCAGCGTCTACTAGGAGTTATTCTGTAATTACCAAAATTATTCAGTATCTGCTAGAAATTATTCACTTCTATGAATAATTCAGTATCAAAAATGAATTATTCAGTGTCTACTCTGAATTACTCAGCATCTGCAAGGAATGATTCAGTAACTTCTACAGATTATTCAGTCTCTACTCTGAATCATTCAATATGAGTTATGAGTTATTCTGTATCAAATTCTGAATTACTCTTTATATACAAATTATTGTTTAGCATCGGCAAGGAATTATTCAATAACAACTACAGATTATTCTATATCTACTCTGAATTACACATTATCTACTATGAATCAATTAGTATCTACTTAGAATTACTCAGTATCTACCATGACTTAATCTGTAAATACTATGAATTGTTTAGTATCTAGTTTTAATTATTCAGGATCCGCTATGATTTATTCCGCAGAGCTTGCCTCTTTAGCATTAGCCGCAGGGTCTGCCTCTTTAGCCGTAGCCATAGATGCCCGAGAAGGACCTGAAAATATAGTCATAGCAGGCCGAGTATGGCCTTTAGTCGTAGCCGTAGCCATAGAAGCCCAAGAAGGGCCTTTAAATGTAGCCATAGCCGCCCAAGAAGGGTCGTTAGTAGCCAGGGAACGGCAAGAACCTCCAGCTAGAGTAGGGGGCCTCCTCCTGCATTTTTTTGGGGGGGGGGGTAGTGGGGTCATGGAAGGCCTCGGTGGAGCCAGTGATGGGGGCTCCACCCTCGAGAACAACGAGAGGCGTTCCAGGAGCTCCAGTGAGGCCCGTGGAGAAGGCTCCATCCCCGAGAACAGCGAGGGGCTTCCACAGGGCTCTGGTAGGGCCTGTGGAGAAGGCTCCATCCCCGAGAACGGTAAGGGACTTCCACAGGGCTCTGGTGGGGCCTGTGGAGAAAGCTCCACCCCAGAGGGCAGAGAAAGGCTCCCGGTAGAGGGCCCTGCCTTCAGTGACTGTATTGAGTTCCCCGCAGAGGGGCTCTCGGGAGGGGGCTTCACTATAGAGGACACTGAGGGGCTCCCAGTAGGGGGCTCCACTCTAGAGGACACTGAGGGGCTCCCAAGAGGGAGCCCCCTAGGTACTGTTGGTGAATCTCAAGGGGAAGAGTCCCATGGGACCCACCTGGACCGCCCTGGCCATGCGGAGCGCCGGCCAGGAGATATTATTATGAGAGACGGCCAGGTGGGGCTCATGGGAGGCTTCCCTTTGCCACCGCCTACCCTGCCACCGCCCTGGGGATGTTGTGGGTGGTCTGTTCAGGGGCGGGGGGGACTGTCATGTCTGGGGGTTTGTAGTGGGTGACCAGCTGAGGTCACCCTTGTTTAAATTTGGTTGTGAGGTTTTGTTAGAGCTTTTATTTTGTAAGTACTGAGAAGTGGATACCAGCTGTGTTTCATTTGAGTTCTGTGTTTTCATTGGGTGTTGGGTTTGTGTTTGATGTATTTAAGAGTGTTTCGGTTTAGCCTTCACCGCTGGTTATTTGTTCTATTTAGTTCCCTCATCTGTATCAGAGTTTGGGCCAAAGAGCCCTTTTGGTTTTTGGAGTTTTGTTAAATAAAGCCTAGTGTGAAATGGAAGCCTGTGCCTGCATCAGGGAGTAGGGGGGAACCGTGACAGCTTTAAAGTTTTCTAATGCGAGTAACAGTCATATTTTTATCGGAGCACTGGGATTACATCTCAAAATAATGTTTGCAGGTCTTGCCCTTAAAATGCCACACCTAGTAAACGTCCTCAGTGCAGGACGATTTCAATCTTCAAAACACTTTCCAGCACCCTGACCATGCACAGGGTCAGAGTTGACCTGTCAAACTGTCAAGAGCATCCAGACGCTAATGTGTTGTGAAACAGGCATGTGTGTTTGCATCACAGCTCTCAGCCCTTCGGCACCTCGGGAAAAGAAAGTGACAGAGAGGCTAAAAATGATCTCTCAGAAAGTAAGGCATCATCATTTTGCTGTAAACTCGCACGTCCGAGGCTTGAAGAGCAGCTGTGTGAAATATTCAGAGACGCTTCGCGCTCCTGAGCTGACAGAGTGGCTGGAAACTGGAGACAAAATTGGACTGTATCGGTGCCCAAATCCCCTCTCCACCCTTCAAAAGAGTGAATGTTTCTGTCAGGTTAAAAAGAGCTGAGTCGGCAATGTGAACAGGCCAGTGAGCCCAGTGGCACGGCGCTGCGGTTCTGCCTGCCTGACCACACTTCAGTCCATAAACACAGCTCTGCAGGATGCTTACAATAACACAATATAATCATTTGTCCTCCACACACTAACAAGACAGCTCACACCATCCAACATTGCTTTAAACTGACTGGATTCATGCCCAGTGAGGAATTCAGACACTTCGGTTTGTATCATTTAATAAGCTCTCAGTGCACATATTCACCTTAGATTTATGCAGCTTAGATAATGTCTTTTGATTTTGTACATATAAAAGTGGCATTTGGTCGACACCCTTATCCAGAGTGACTTATAGTCATTAGTTACAGGGACAGTCTTACAGTCATTAGTTACAGGGGCAGTCTTACAGTCATCATTTACAGGGACAATCTTACAGTCATCATTTACAGGGACAATCTTACAGTCATTAGTTACAGGGACAGTCTTACAGTCATTAGTTACAGGAACAGTCTTACAGTCATTATTTACAGTGACAGTCTTACAGTCATTAGTTACAGGGACAGTCTTACTGGGGGGGGGTACCTTGCTCAAGGGCAACTAGCAGTCTTGGGATTCAAACCCACAACTTTCTGAACACAGGGTGAACACCCTAACCACCAGCTGCCCCTGTGATAGAAAGGTGTCAGTACTGTGTTACTTTGCATCCACAGACCTGTCAGAGTATCCATGCTAACCTCTGTCCATCACTGAAAGAACATTCAATGGGCGTGTGATTATCAGATGCAGACCGATGGTCTGATTAATCACATTTTGTTTCACATTATGTAGCCAGCCAGATGTGTGCATATCGCTTATGTGGTAAAGTTTTGTTCTGGGCAAAGTTTTCGCTGGGTAACCTCGAGTTCTGGATTCATGTGTACGGCTCTGGAAAAAATAAGAGCCCTCTGCAAAAATGTTCAGTTTCTCAGGTTATATCTTTTGTAACTGCAAGTATTGAACTGAACAGCTTTGCCTAAGTTTTTAAGAACTAACTGACAATATTTCTCCACATTTCCAAATACAAATATTGTGCTTCAAAGGATCATTTTAAAGGAAATGATAAAACATCAGAATAAGAGAAATGATGTGGCATTTACAGAACTTGAATAATTAAAAAAAAAAATCTCTTGTTCACTCTTAAACAAAATGCCAATAATGACCTTTGACAAACTTCTAGTAGTGTTTTGCCATCCAACTGGTCTCATTGTGAGAGGAGAGTGTTGATTACAGTGGTCTTTTATACTTTTCTTCATTAAATAAGATATGATTCAGGTGATCACTAATCAGTCCCTCATAAGGCAGAATGTGTAGGCATTTAACAGACACTGGCATGGAATGGTTTCATACTCGTAGGGATTTTGATTTTAAAATAACTTGCAGTGCTCTCTTTTTTTTTTCCGGAGCTGTATGTTAATTTGACATGCGCCACCTACCTAAACACTGTGGAGCCCTCTCATGGTGGTGGTATTCCCTAACGGCAGTGACCTCTTTTAGCAGGATAATGCCCCACCACAACCCCACCACACTACAAAACATCACTGAGGAACATGACAAAGAGATTCAGCATCCAAATATCCCAGATTTTAACCCGGTCAAGCATCTGTGGTATGTGTTGGACATACTAGTCCAATCCACAGCGGCGAAGTCTTGCAAATTATTGGACTTGAAGTTTACAACAGGTCAGAGCATGAGGGGGACCTACACAATATTACACAGGTAGTTTTAATGTCATGGTGTACATGTAAGGGTGAAACACATTAAATAAGAAAATAAAAATGTTATCATGCAAATTACACCTGGTGTCGTTAAGCTGCCAGGAGCTTTCGGAACTTCTCAGCAAGGACCTTTTAAACAGTGCTGGGATGGAAAAAGCTCCAGAGCTACAGCAAAGACCTCAAATGTCCCTGTCAGCACATCTGGCTCAGTAATGTAGGGGCGGCAAGCTCATGCACCCACGGATATTCGTCCCGGAACAAGATTTCTCTCAGGCTCGTGATAAGGAAGTTAGGAGAGAAGCTAGCAGCTACTGGAAAAGTAACAAAAAGCAATGAACCGCACTGCAGTCTTCTCCATTCCTTCACCTCACACTAAGCTCCTCTGCTGAAAAAGCTCAGAGACGTGTTTCAAATCAAAAAGCAAATTTTTAAAACTCAAATTTCCGTGTATTATGCAAGGACTCAGTGAATTTTGGTCGGTCATACTTTTGCACATAAAGAGGAAATGTAAAAATACGCCAGTAGTAGTGTTACCTAAAAAATCGCAAAAAATGGACTGAGTGAGTTTTGGAAATTTGCTCTTCAATCTGAATATGAGCTTTTAAACCAATCAGAACTAATCTGATCCCTGAAGACCACGCCCACAGTGAAGTACGAAGGTGGGAGCATCATGATAAATGGCTGCTTTGGTAGAGCGGTCCCCAACATGTTTTTTGCCACAGACCCGTTTCATATAAAACAGTATTTTCACGGACCGGTACAGATACGACTAAAAACAAAGAGTGTTTGTTTTTACTCATGTTTGCTAGCTTGAGGGCTAAATTTTTGACATATCATATCACGTGACCGAGACAAGCTTTTTTGGTTTTGGTTTTTTTTTTCAAAATAAAAGATCTTTCAGACTCTAATAATCAATAAAATATTTTTATTCTGTCTTTCTGTGCGGCCTGGTACCAAATGATTGAGGACCTCTGCTCTAGAGCATACATGGAGCAACGTAAACATTGGAAGAGAAGAAAATGAAGGTTTTAAAAGACAATGAGGCCAAATACACAGTCAGAATAACTCAAGACTGGAAAAGGTGAAGGGGCCTAATCTCTGACTTGAATCCCATTGAAAATTCATGAACAGTGGGACCCTTGTAACCTTGGGGACCTGAAAAGGGAACTGAGATGTTACTCATTTGTGATGCCTTAATCCTTTTCCCCTGTCAGTGTCATTTTATCTTTTATTAATCTTAAAAATATGTGTTTTTGTTCAAGTCTTTGTGTGCAAATCTGAGATGAATATCTGCACTGGAAACCTCTTAAATAATAAAAACAAAAATTACTTGTTTTTCCTCACTGTGCATCACTTGAAAGGGTTTTTGTATTTATGAGAAACTGTACAACTTCGGTTTAATGGTGATAATGAAAATGAAAAGAACACAAAGTGAACGATGAGAGAAACTAATTAAAAATAAAAGCAATGAACAACCGAGGAAAAATACACAAATGAATTTAATTAAATGTAAAAAGTAAATAATACAAATTATTATAAAACGGATAATAAATAACAACAATATTAACAACAACACTAATCACAATCATATTCATGGTAATGCAATAAATATAAATGACAGTGAAGGTAATGAATATTTTAAGTGACTGTAGAACTGCTGACAGTAGTTACTGGATTCCCAAAATCGGTTCGTGTTTATTCAGTCCTTCGGTGTTTAAATTATTTATTACACAACTAAATGTTGGCCTTTGCTGTCAGGACACTAATCAGTGTCCGTGAATATGAATTGTTGTCCAGCCTTTCAGAGAGAGGTCAGTCTGAGCCGCTGCGTAACCGTCCACGCCCGCCGGCCTGCCAGCAGCCGTAATTGACTTTGCTCCTAATTGATGGATCATATTAAGGCCCACTTAAGTGAGGCATAACTATCATGTGTTCTCTGTTCCCTGCAGTAATGGGAGATTTAATGTGAGCTATAAACATGGAGTGGAGCGATGCCAGGCCAGCAGTTTCGCATCCTCAGAGCTGGAACTCCAGCGAGAGCGGCCGGCTGGAGCTTTTTAAATATATTATGAGTCTGAACTTGTGAACCAGCATCAATACCGTGATGCTCGTTCCTTCTGCCAGTGCAGATTTATTGAGTGTTGGCATTATTGTTAAAGGGTCTGTTTCTACACTTTCTATTTTATTTTAAAAACCTGAGGTCCCCTAATGATATTTGTTTGTCATTATTTGTCATAAACACTCACAGTCCATTTCTACCTGGCCCCTTTCCTGCTCTCTTTAGACAGACTGTTTTTGTTGCTGCACGCTGATTACTATTTATTGTTCTGATTGGCTCTGGTGTGTTTTCATTCAAAAGTTCTTGTGACATCACAAACACAGTGAATGCAAAATGAACTGTTTTGCCAGCTTAGTATCCATAAATGGACTGTACATACAGGAGTGATTTCAACAATAAAAATATATTTCAATTTTATTAAAAACATATAATTAATTGTATCACTTTATCAGGGCATCAACAAAAAAAACTATACCAAATATACTACTTTTTTCCACCGACCCCTATATGTAGCTGAATATCTGAGATATATTTGGAGTCCAAATTTTGCTTCTTCAGTTCAGGACTGGAGCTACAAGGCTGAAATTGCTAATAGCAGAAGTCGATAGTCATTCAGATCTTTTCTGTAAACAAAATCTTTTTCTGAAAAAGTATAACTTTCTGTGAGACATAAAAATCAGAAGGAGGACTGATCTCGAATCAGATTCCCCTGAGTTTATGACTTAATGTCATCACAAGATTCTAGAACAGTGTTCCTCATGAGGTGGTTTGTGAAAACAGACCCTGTTGTGTAAAAAGGCTCCAGCATTCAGCAACACAGTAAAGTTCAGTTCATTTTACAGCTCACATTAAGTCACACTTTGTCTTAAACCACATCTATAAATCTGATGCACCTTAATGAGGAGCTGGGTGTGGTTTGTGGATGTATTTACTTAAAAGTAGGTGACTATTGACTCCAGATCTGAATTAAAATTAGGTTTTTATGAAAATTTAATTCAGTCTCTAGTGCATATAGTCCACATATGGAAACTAAGTTGCAAAAAAACAGCCTGTTTTGAATCCATAGTGGTTGGGATGTCCCAACGTAGACATTTGCTCTGTATAATTCAGGGTAGACTGAACAGCCTTTTTAACTCTACAGGAGGCTGGGAAGTGCACACAAAGGGAAAATAAATACTGGAAACATGCAATTTATAGCCCCTTTAAATGTGAGATTTAAAATTCTAATCCTGTGCAGATACTGATTTCTAGTATGAATTATGTACCAGTGTGGTGAAACAGTAGCGAACTCAGGCTGAAATGAGGGCAAACAGGGGTTCTGTTGTACCTCCAGTTTAAAATGTAAAATATATTAAACAGCACTCATGTCAGGAGAACTCTGCCTGGGCAACACACTGTTGAGAACTGGGTTATTTTGAAGAGTGACAATGCCTCCTAGTGGCTGGAGCATTTATTTCCCTCAACGCGTTTAAAACGTAAGAAGAACGTGCAGACAGACTCCGCCCCCCTTAAAAAGTCACGACTTTCTGGGTCATGACATTTACCAGCACCAAGAGTACAAGACCACACAAAAGTACTGTGCATGCAGGAAGATCCCTCTGATGATGAGGGTGAAGGTGATGAAGATGATGATGATTGTGACAATGATGACGACCTAACTTGAACTTTGCTTGATCTTACTCTTTATCATTTCTTCTTATTATTATTGTTGTTGCTGTTGTTGTTGTTTAGTGTTTTACAGTTAGTGTTAGTATTTGGACACAGGTGCGATTTTTGTTGTTTTCTCTCTGTATTCCACCACAAGGGATTTGAAATGAATCACTATACCAGAAGTATAGACTTTCAGCTTTAGTTTAAGGAGTTTAATAAAGATATTGAGTCTCTCCGTTCTCAGGAGCAGAATAATATTATTACAATATATAATATATACACTACAATATATACAACATACAGCATATAATAAAATTAATACAAATGCCGTTTTAATACTTAGATGAATCTCCTTTGCAGTCAGTGACTGTCTGAAGTCTGGAACTCCTTGGACATCACTGTATACCAAGTTTCCTCCTTTGAGAAGCTTGGCCAGGCCTTTAGTGCTGCCGCCATGGGCGTCATCACCATTCAATCAGAGGGGGACGTGTACCCCTCACATTTCATAATTATTAGTTTGGACCCCCCCCCCACATTTAACATAAATAATTAGTTCACCCAGCGCTGTTGAATCTCAAATCTTTCGCGAAAGAATCCACTCCACATAATCGATAGAAGAATACACACACCACTGGAAATCTGAGCGGCCTGTCTGTGCACTGAGGATTCCCTTTACTTGTGTGCGGTGAGTTGGAGGCAAACCCAAGCGGATTTCCATTGGTGAGTGTATTCTTCTATCGATTAAGTGGAGTGGATTCTTTTGCGAAAGATTCATGATTCAAGATTCAAGATTCAACAGCGGTTTCCAAACACACCCACCCCCTAAAAGGACGAGACTTTGCATGCACGCAGCAACCCTGCCCTCACCCAAACCCTGCCCCACGCCCAAACCCCGCCCCACACGTAGACCGATGCGTCCCCCTCACATTAAAAATGCGTCTGATGCCCCTGGCTGCCGCCTTCAGCTGCTGTGTATTTGTTGGTGTTTCTGCCTTCAGTTTTGTCTTCAGAAGCTGAAAAGCTGCTCTGCTGATTTGAGATCAGGTCTTTGACTTGGCCACCAAAGAACATCCCATTTCTATACCATGAGAAACTCTTGGATTGTTTTTGCTGGATGTTTTGGGTCATCATCTGTCTTCACTGCAAAGCACCTTCCCATCAGTTTTGCTGCATTTGTCTGTATCTGAGTGGAGAGTTTTGCTCCACACACTTCAGAATTCATCCTGCTGCTTCTGTCTGCAATCACATTCTCAGTAAACACCAGTCACATAGTACTGCTGTGACGCTGCTGTGACGCTGCTGCTGGAAAGAACCGCGGGGAACCGTGCTCCTAGCCTAGCCTGCTATTTACCTCTTATTTTAATGTTCTAGACTATCCCGCTCGTAGTCTACATAAGTGATATATCTTATAGTTTTCTTTACTACCTGCTGCACCGTTTAGTATAACTATTCTGCAGCTCTCCGTCTCTAACCGGCCATCCCCTTAGCACCACTAGCCCATTAACCAGCTTTAGTTC
>JBBIGA010117543.1:0-10349 GCA_037576975.1 Alestes dentex | reverse complement strand
ACACACACACACACACACACACACACACACACACACACACACACACACACACACACACACACACACACACAAAGAGAAATCTTAGGAACTGGTCGGTGGCCAAAAGCTTGCCGCACAAATCCAGTCAGGTCAGGAAGAAAAAAAACCCCTGATTAACAGACAATATATCGTACGACCTTAATGCAGCAGTATAACTGCAATACCAGTATTTTTCCATATTGTGCAGGTCTACTTCATACACAAACAGCAAACTGCCAAAATGCTCAACAATCGTCCAGCCCATAAGACAACTAAAACATGTCATAGCAAGCAGGGAACAGACAGAAAAACACATCAAAAAAGCAAAAGTTGAAACCTATAACACCATTTCACTCAATCTTAACATTCCTTCCGTCTTCCCAACCTTTGCCTTATTTCGCCAAAGCATGTGAAATAGGAGATAGTGACAGATCTGGGGGAATTACCGGGTACAGGTTAAAACAAGCGTGTCAAAGGAAAACTGTTTAAACAGAAAGTTGGAGAGGGCATTATATTCCCACTTTTACTGCATCATATGGTGTATTAGGCAGTAAATGCTAAACAAAAAAAGTCCAAACTGGTTATTCTTAATCAGAAACAGAAGCTGGCACTCACTTTTTTTTTTTTTTTTTTTTTTTTTAACAGGACTCAAATTTTAAGGTCTTAAAAGGTTCTTCACAGTCACACATTTTAATTACAAACATGGTTATTTAAAGAGGAATTCCACAGATGTTTCAAAACCTCTACATAATTCAGTGGTGGAGATGTAAACAGTCATTCAAAGCGGGTTCAATGTCAAACGGTTCACTGTGGAGACATTTGGGTTCCTTTACAGAGCCTGGGGCTGTGATGTCTTCTATACAAATATAGAGATTTTAGTTACTACTGAATTCTATCTGTGAACCTACACAAGTTCTTATATGTAATGATGGCAAAATCATGGTAAAAGTATCTTGCTTATATGGCCCTGCATACACCTCTCAACCTAAACTGTGTGTATATTTATATATTAATGCTGGGTAACGATTAAAATTAAAGTCGCATGGTTTTTCTGTGATTAATCGCAATTAATCACATTGCTATATGCAAAATTAAATAATTCACAAGTACTTTTAGCTTTTAAAATACGATGCTATACAAACAAAAGTGCAATAGCATTTGGTTTGCAAACACTTTAAACAAATGAGCTTTTTAACAGCAGTGTTCCCTTTAACAGCAGCACCCCCACATTAAAATGTTTGACACACATGCATGTATGTACATTGTCTTACACTGCACCTTACAGGTGGACTTAGTTCCATCATTGTTCTTGCTGAAGCATTTTTTTACCTCAGCATATTAGGTCATATTTAATGTTTAACATGGGGATTGCTGTAACCATTACTGCACATGAACAGTGCAGAAACAGTCATAAAATAAAAGAGACGTTCTAAAGCCTAACGTTGATTATTCATTCACTCATGCCAAAATTAATTACATTTTGTAAATACTTTTACAGCAAAAATGTGTGCGATTAATCTAGATTAATTAATCATAGAGCTTGCAATATATACAGTACCAGTCATTCAACCATTTCCTTTGTTTTTATTAGTGGCTACATTGTAGATTAATATTGAAAACAACAGATTAATGAGATATCGACCTGGAATGGTATTTAGTTAACAGGTATTCAAAATTTCTTGCCTTCTTAATGTGTTTGGGACCATCAGTTGTGATGGTAGGGTTGGTACACAGTTAGTAATCCTATTCCACTATGGTTCTACTCCACATTATGACAAGAACCACTTAGCTAAGTAAAAAGAAACAACAGTCCATCATTACCTTATTACAAAACATTCTGGTTTCTCTTTTTTTTTGTTTACTGCATAATTCCATGTGTTCCTTCATCATTGTTTGTTTTCAATATTTATCTACAATCTAGGAAATAATAAAAACAAAGAAAAAACATTGAATGAGCCAAACTTTTGACTAGTAGTGTATACATGTAGAAGAGCACACTTTCAGCATAGGCTTCTAGGTCCTGGTGCGCGAACACGTCCCAATTGGTTCGTGCAAAACAGTCCTGAGTCTGGCCAGATCTGGAGGTTTCTGGAGATTGGGTTGGTTTTCCCTCCTGATGGCGGTGTCTGCTGGGATAAGTAGTAGACTGATATGGTCGGACAAGCCAAGGTGTGGGAGGGGTATGCGTTTTTTTATGTTGGAGTACACCTGATCCAGGATGTTACTACCCCTGACTGGTCCCCAGCAATGATATGGACCCCTTCGGGATATGATCTCTGCTATTTGTTTATGGTGTTGTGCAGATGGGTGAGGGCTAAGCTAGCATTAGCATTGTGCGGTATGTAAACAGCTGTCATCACCACCGCTGTGAACTCCCTCGGCAGGTAGAATGGGCGTAGCAGGATTGTCTGTCTCCATGACCGGTGAGCAGTGGTTTCCAATCAAATGGCTCTGTGGGCATCAGTCATTATGTACACAAATGCAGAGGCCATCTCCCCTTTTCTTACCTGAGGTGCTGTTGCAGTCCCACCGTGCGGTTAGCCAGTTGCATTGAGGCATATCTCACCACGCAAAACAAAAACACACAGAAGAGCTCTGAGACGCTGCATCCATGTGTGCCGGCATCACAAGGTTTCCGTGAATGTGTGGGAGTTACCGCGAACAATTATTAGTTCGGTTTTCAGACAAAATCCACCAAAGACAGAAGCTGCGAGCGCTGGATCGCGATTAAGCGGGGGTTTACTGTATATACAGGGAGGGAAAGAAGTATACAATCCCATGCCGAGTTTGTAGGTTTGCCTTCTGACAAAGTCTATAATATATAGTCTATAAAGTCTATAATTGTAATAGTAGGTTTATTGTAGCTGTGAGAGACAGAACAAAAAAACCCTCAAAAACCCAGTGCACAAAAATCAGAGATTGATGTGCATTGTAATGTGTGAAATAAGTATATGATCCTTTTGCAAAAGATGACTTAGTACTTGGTGGCAAAACCCTTTTTGGCAATCACAGAAGTCAGACGTTTCTTGTAGCTGGCCACCAGGTTTGCACACATCTCAGGAGAGATTTTGTCCCACTCCTCTTTGCAGGTCCTCTCCAAGTCAGTAAAGTTTTGAGGCTGATGCTTGGCAACTCGAACCTTCAGCTCCCTCCACAGATTCGTTATGGGATTAAGGTCTGGAGACTGGCTAGGCCACTCCAGGACCTTAATGTGCTTCTTCTTGAGCCACTCCTTTGTTGCCTTGGCCATGTGTTTTCGGTCACTGTCATGCTGGAAAACCCATCCACAACCCATTTTCAATGCCCTATTTGAGGGAAGGAGGTGCTCACCCAAGACTGGACAGTACATGGTCCCGGCCATTGTCCCTATGATGCGGCAAAGGTGTCCTGTCCTCTTAGCAGAAAAACACTCCCAAATCATAATACGTCCACCTCCATGTTTGACGGTGCGAATGGTGTTATTGGAGTAATAGGCAAAAAAAAAAAAAAAAAAAAAAAACATGGCAAGTTGAGTTGATGCCAAAGAGCTCGATTTTTGTCTCATCTGACCACAGCACTTTCACCCAGAACATACAGATGTTGTTTGACAAACTGCAGACGGACCTGTACATTTGCTGTCTTGAGCAGGGGGACCTTTCAGGCGCTGTAAAATTTCAGTCCTTCACGGCGTAGTGTGTTGCCAATGGTTTTCTTGGAGACTATGGTCCAAGAGATCACTGACAAGTTCCCCCCGTGTAGTTCTGGGCTGCTTCATCACCGTTCTAATAATTATTGCAACTCCACGTGGTGAGATCTTGCATGGAGCTCCAGACTGAGGGAGATTGACAGTTATATTGCGTTTCTTCCATTTGTGAATTAACGCATCAGCTTTTATCACCTTCTCACCAAGCTGCTCGGCGATAGTCTTGTAACCCAGTCCAGCCTTGTGTAAGTCTACAATCTTGTCCCCGACATCCTTGAATGGCTCTTTGGTCTTGGCCATGGTGGCTAGTTTGGAATCTGATTGAGTGATTGCTTCTGTGGACATGTTTCTTTTATACGGGCACTGTAATAAGCTGGGATTAGGAGCACTTTACCCGTTTACAGTGAAGACACCTGGGAGTCTGAAATCTTGCTGGTTGATAGAGGACACTTATTTCACACATTACACTGCACATCAATTTCTGACTTTTGTGCACTGGGTTTTTGAGGGGTTTTTTTTTTTGGTAATTCTGTCTCTCACAGCTACAACAAACCTACAATTATAGACTGGTCATTTTGTTGTCAGAGGGCAAACGTACAAACTCAGCATGAGATCAAATACTTTTCCCCTCACTGTACACACACACACACACACGGGTCTGAATACACACAGAAATCGCAGGTTACAGGAGGGGTGGGATGTTGATCAGTACCGGCTTGTTTGTGTTTATGAACAAAAGCAAGACAAGCTAACAAATGCCATAGTGAAGTGGATAGCTACAAACTGCAGACTATTTAGTACTGTGGAAGATGTCAGTCTGAGGAACATACTTAAGATCGCAACGAATGACGGCACATAAGAGCCTCCTTCAAGACGCACCATCACAAGAAGAAGACACATGAAAAAGAGAGGACTACAAAAGCGGCGGCGTTACATGTAACAACTGTTGCTCTAACTCGAGACTACTGGACATCGCTGGGTAACCATAATTACCTCGGAGTTTCAGTGCCCTATACTGACGAACAGTGGGAGCTGTGTTCACATGCTCTGAGTGTAATGAAAATTGAAGAGAGAAAATTTGCTGAAATGTGCGTGGACATTTTTCATGTTGCACAGTAGTGGAACCTTTCAAATAAAGTCTGCACACTCAGCACAGATAGTGCAAGAAATAATGTCCTGTCCAAATGCAGAAACGTTGTCGGCCACTTTAAACACAGTCCAGCAAGTGCTACAGTATTAGAACAACAAGAGATTGGACATGGACAAAAGGAGGAGTCACTTATACAAGACACTCGAACCAAATGGAATTCGACTCTGGACATGATAAAAAGCATCCGCATAAATGAACAGCCACTGAGGGATGTCCTAAACACACACACACAACACCAAGACGCCCATGCAAATTCAAAGGTGAAATAGACAAACTGCAGAAGTTGGAAACGCTACTGCAGCCCTGCAGGTATATTTTACATCACATATTTCTTACTGAAATATGTGAAATAAGAGAATTACTATTCTTACAGAAATAAGAGAAATAGTGTCTGTGTGTGTAAATAAAGCATGAATGCAATAAATTGACTGAATTTTTTTTTTTTTTCTGTTGCAGGTGTGTGACTGACCATCTAAGAGGAGAAAAGTATGTTTCATCCTCTGTGGTTCTGCCTGCATTATGCCATCTCTCTCGGGTTATGGAGAGCTCAGATGATGCCTACTTGGCCAATTCAAGTCTACATTCAGAACAGACCTGGAGACACGCAAGGAAAATGCAAACATTGCATATTTGAAGACTGCTACCGCATTGGACCAGAGATTCAAGGACCTCAAGTGTATACCCAGAGCTGAGAGGGGTGAGTTGTGGGCCTCAATCACCAACTTACTCAAGGAACAGAGGGTTGTTGCAGAGAAACCTGTCGAAGAAACATCATCAGAGCAACCAAATAAAGAGTTTGGCAAATAAAGCCCTATTAGCTGCTTTATCAGTGTCTGATTCTGAACAGGAAGAAGATGTAAAGTAAAGTCGGAGGAATGGATAAATATAGTTAATTTTTGCAGAAGAGTAAATTAACATAATAGCGCATTTCCAGCTCTTTCTATTAGCCAAAGCCACGATATAAACATTATTTGCCTCTGGACAGGCATTTGAATTCTTAATGAATAATTTTGCCTTTTATAATAAAGTGCTTGAATGTCAAAGGTGACTGAGTATTTATAAATCTGTTACAATATTTTGAAGCAGGTTTAGCAACAATATTTAAATACGGTGAAACAGTCTCACCTGCCTAACATTTTTTGCTTCATTAAAGTTCAACACAGACTGGCCAGAAGTTAAGAAGCGTGTGTAAAATCTACCAATTCCAATCTTGACCAACTCATTTATCCCTTATGCTTTAAACATCTGTGATGTTCAAAGCAAATGCAATGAGACCTGAACACTCATGTCAGGTTCTTGTGTAGTTTGTATTCTTAGTTCAGCCTTGCTCCCTACTTTCACACCTTCATACCTTCACACAGTTTCCTGAAGTTTCCCCAAGGTAGAGTTGCAGTTCATTATTTAGGCCAAAATATTTTATATTGGGCATATTCTGTATAATCTAAAGCCTTAAGATCTAACAGGTGAAGGCAAACATCTTCGGGAGAGACCAGTGTGGAAGGTTTATTCAAACTGAAAAATGGGGAATGTTTTAAAAGTACATTTTTTATACTGTTTTTTTTATTTATCTGGGATCTAATGATGGATTCTCATCACAGTATAGTAACTCCCACTGTCCTGTTAAGCTACATGATGAGAAAGTTTGGCCCATTTTCGGCCACAATTCCACTGGGCCCAGGGCCGTTTCGGAAAGAGTGTTGCTGGGTCTCGGGGGAGTTTTGGAGAGAATGTTATTGTGTCTTGGGTGAGTTTTGGGTCTTTTTCTGAGAGAACGTTGTTGGGTCTTGGGTCGGCTTCGGAAGGAATGTTGTTGGGTCTCGGGTGAGAGAATGTTATTGGGTCTTGGGTGAGTCTTGGGTTGGTTTCAGAAGGAATGTTGTTGGGTCTCTGGTTGGTTATTGGGGAATGTTGTTGGGTCTCGGGTCAGTTGTGGGTCGGTTTCGGAGGGAATCTTGTTGGGTCTCGGGTCAGTTTTGGACTGTTTAGTAGTTCAGGTCAGATCAGGTTTGAACGGAATTGTGTCACACTTGGGTCAGGTACCCAACTGGACATTCAGTGTCAACTTTGGTGTCGTCGGGCAGAAAATTCTTGGTCTTTAGGTTTTGACTGTTTAAAGCTCTAGGCTCACTGTGTAGTTTGCGCCACAACAAAAAAGTATATAAATGTACCAATCACATATTGTACCAAACTGTACAAAGCTGTAGAGTACATACACTTAGCTGAACCTAGTGGCTTCTATCCACTGTAACAAATAGGCTAGTCTTCACTGTCATAATTGACACAGTGACTGGTACCACAGCCAGTCAGCTAGAGAGTGAAATGAGTAGGCGTTAATGACCTTATCGTTCAGCCAAAAGAAATTAACTGCCTCAGGACTGGAGATAGCACCATCTACTCTAGTACCACGGTGTATCTGATGGTACTTTTGTAAGATCCTTGAGCAATCTTAATCCCGTGAACTCATGTTCATCCCCTGCCACAATGGTGATCTGTATTGGCTTGATAGCAACAGCTGCAATGCTGGCAGTGAAGAATTACAGTTAAATCAGGCCTCACAAAAGGCCTATTAGATGATGTGCTAGGAACACAATGCCCGATATTCAAATTCTACCCTCAATACACAAATGGTAATTATTTATTTTATTCTTTTTTTTTTTTTGGGGGGGGGGGGGGCAACTGCAACTCACACTATTAAGCACATTTAAATTTTCACCAAAAATACAGGGAGCTAGTTGATCATCGATGAATGCCCCCTTAAAGTATAGAAAACCCCTCCACGCTTTTCACAACTCTTTTTATCTGATCGTGTTCTTCAGTGATGTAATGAATGTCTCAAAAAACATGACTTTACAAGAGAATCTAATTCAATTAAATTACACACCACATGCTTAACCTGGCAAAAAGCCTTATGTCTGGTAGTAACATTCTTCTTCTTCTTTTGCTGTTTAATGGCAGGCTTGTCTAGTACCAATGTTATTTTGGAGTGATGGCACTGATCCAATACTGCCTATCAAAAAAAAAAAAACTGGATCAGAAACTGGTTTGAAAGCAGATAAAAATCTGACCCAACAGTGTAAAAATTTAGACGAACTGAAATAAAAAATATTGGCTGAAACCAGAGCTAAAAATTAAACTTTACATAAAATAAAACTATATAGATTACAGTGTACCAAACCACAGAATGTACCACTAAAACAGACCTCAGCTGGTCATCCAAGTCAATGAACTGCATTATTTTTTTCAGGTTATAATTTGCACTTCTGTAGTTTGTCATTTCTAAATCTGCTACAGATGGGAACAGAGACCTTTCGCTTCTGCACAGTGAGAAGGACGCTGTGTTTGAAAGGGAAATTCTGCAATGCAGAAGTCTTTGGACGCCAACTCAGCTTGTAGTGTTTAAAGGAGACATATTATGCAAAACTCACATTTTTTAAAAAACAAGTTTATAAAAGGTCTATGGGCTATACAACACATGTTCATGAAGTTCTTTGCACAAAATCACTCTCACATAAAGAGATATCCCCAGCTTTATTATTGACAGTTTCAGTCCCTTTCAAAATGAGCCGTTTCAGGGCTCTGTCCCTTTCATGCAAATAAGCTTTTGCTGGCCACGCCCCACCCAACCCCTGCTTACGAAACTAACAAACTAGTTCATACTTAACTGTGATAGAAACACAAAAGTCATCATTTGAAAGTACTTACATCTCCCTCATCTGCTGACTTGTCACGGACAGTAGGTACAGATCCCCCCACAACGCTGAAGCTAGCTCCTTATTCACAGATCCTTATTCAAATTTTTCGTTCAACCTTAAATACTGAAGGTGGAACTTTTTAAGGTGGAATGAAACCAATTGTTGCTGGGACATGGCCATCGAAAATGAAATGGAGCCGCGCAGTTCTTTGGTTTTCTTTGTCTGGGAGAAAGTGTAGGGATTTGTGCTGTTCTTTGCAGCCACACACAACACTTGATGTGTGACTTGCCTTTGCCTGTAGACATAGTGTTCAGCCTTATCCATGCTCGTAAAACTAGCAGACAAAATGGCGGATCTTCAACTAATCTAGTGGGTGGGGCCTCAACAGATGAAGGGCGGTTCTATGCCAATTGGCCCAGTGGGACGTCATGCTGGGCCCTCCGTCCAAACGGCTCGTTTAGAAAGGGCCTGAAACTGTGAAGAACAAAGCTGGTGATCTCTCTTTATGTGAGAGTGATTTTGTGCAAAGAACTTCATGTTTTGTATAGCCCATAGACCTATTATAACTAAAGTGAGTTTTGCATAATATGTCACCTTTAAAATAGAGAGCAATTACAAAACAAAGCACAGGAAAGCGAAAGTAGTTAATTTCACATTCAGATTTTGCTGCTGCATCATTTAAAGTTAATTCAAATAAGACTCTTCAGTGTTAGTCATTTTTATTAATATTACAGTTATTTATATGACCTTTGAATTTGAAACAATGAAATTGTGATGCCTTTCATAGTATTGAAGGGCCCATATTCATAATTTCTCAGGAAGGCCCACTGTAAATATTGTTTCAAATGGTACATTTACTCCCACCATCCATACAGCCCAAAGTTAGAAGATAGGCCAAAAAAAATAGGGTAAACGTACCAATTAAGCTCACCCAAATCTTTGGTGGAACAGTGTTTAAGTAAAAGGCATTATTTTCACAGGGAAATGAGAAGTTACAATGACACATTAATCTCTCATTCAATAGTAAAATATATACAGCTTTAAATGCAAAAAGTCTGGGTTGTGCTTAATGGGTACATGTTGTACCCTTTAAGAACACCCCTGTTCCAAATAAGCTCACAAGCTCACAGCTGTGAATTTTGTTGTAATTTTTATTGTTTTTATTTAATAAAGGTCACAAGAGTTAAATGAAACATTAACATGAAGTATCATATTGTATGTGTTGCATTGTAAAAGTTTAACTAAAAAAATGATGAGGCCCTTGATGAGCCTCCACACTGATGTACTCCTTAGCCCTCTGTGTCAGTGCCTCTCTGTCTATTCCAAATGTCCTAGACAGCTGCAAGAGGTTCCTGATGGAACCCTCTTAATAAAGACGACATGCGCCTTCATTTTGGGGCAGGAGCTGTAATTCCGCCTTAGTTTTGTCATCTTAAATCTGTGAAAATAAAGTATTGCTAATTTTTTAAAACTTGAAATAAGATTTTTAAACTTTAATTGAAAAGAAAACCGACAGTGGTTGTTTTAAGACTATTTATGAACTATTCACATCGTCAGTCTATGTAAGCGAACTTAAAGGGAGCACCCCGAGCTTAATGGTGGCACCACTACTTTTGGAATAAAAATATAGTGGATTTAATTTTAAGATCAGTATTCTGTTATATAAATGTTCTTAACCATATGTTTATACTTAAGCCTTTCTTAAATTAAGTCACACTGATGCGCTCCATTTTTTATGCTACAGTACCCTTTAAGCTCATGTTAAAATTATCTTAAATCTTTAACAAATACTGCAATCTACAAATAT